>JBBCBC010000324.1:0-21018 GCA_037126765.1 Stenogyne calaminthoides
CGTCTTGTCCGGGAATCAAGTCCGAGGACTCTCCTATCCCCATGAATCTCTCGGGCTGTCTCACAACCCTCCCACTACGACGAGGTTCTGGTTGTGTAAGTGTGTCATTTGGTATGTCATCTTGTACAGTTGGCACTGAGGTTTGCCCTCTTAGCTCATTTAAGGTAATCTCACTTCTGGGTCTTCTTTTGTTCATATAGTCTTCTTCCAAATATCTAAAGTGAGTGCTTATTACCACCTTTTGATCTTCGGGACCATAGAACATACACCCTTCTGTTCCCTCGGGGTATCCTACAAACAACCTTAATTCTGATCGAGGATCCAATTTTTTAGCTTCCTTGTCCAACATGTAGGCCGGACACCCCCAAATTTTCATGTGTCTTAAACTGGGCTTGGGCCCGGTCCACAATTCTTTGGGAGTTTTGGGAACCGATTTGGATGGCACCAAGTTCAGAATGTAGGCCGTTGTTTCTAAGGCATGACCCCAGAACGACTTGGGAAGATCCGCATAACTCATCATAGATCTAACCATTTCCAAAAGTGTTCTGTTTCTTCGCTCTGCAACCCCGTTTTGTTGAGGGGTTCCGGGTGCAGTTAGCTGGGATGCAATCCCTTTATCAGACAAGTAGTTCAAAAACTCATCGCTGAGGTACTCGCCTCCACGATCGGATCGTAGAGACTTGATACGTTTTTCCCTTTGATTCTCTGCTTGAGCCTTAAATTCTTTGAATTTCTCAAAGGTCTCAGATTTATGCTTCATAAGGAAAATATAATCGTACCTTGAGTAGTCATCAATAAAAGTGATGAAATACTCATAACCTCCTCTTGCTTTGGTTGACATTGGACCACATACGTCTGTGTGAACGATTTCTAACACTTCTTTGGCTCTATTCCCCTTGGCTCCGAATGCCCTCTTGGTCTTTTACCCTCCCAAACATGTTTGCCAGGTTGGAATTGGTTCAACTTGGAGAAACTCCAGTGAACCGTCTTTCACCAACCTTTGGATCCTCTTTGGATTAATATGTCCCAATCTTAGATGCCATAGAAGTATCTCGTTCACGTCTGATGAACGTTTTCTTTTCTCGAAAGCGATTGATGTGTTATAGGATGCATTTAAGTGAGTGGTGTGCATTATTAATTGTATAGATATTATTAACAACATTCCATGACTGATGAATTTATCATAAAGATAAATGGTAACAACTTTATTAAAAGTAACCGAATATCCATCAAGGTAAAGTTTAGAAACTGAAATTAAATTCTTTCTAAAATTCGGAACGTAAAGAACATCTCTTAAAATTAAAACTCTGTCTTCAAAAGACATGTGCACTTCTCCCACTGCTTCAGTTGCCACTCTCGTAGCATTGCCCAAATGTGATGAGGATCTCACTCACTAAGTTCTTCGTCCGCTTGAACCCCAGAAAGTGAAACAAACATGATCGGTGGATCCAGATCCACTACCCATAAATGGGAGGCACACACGCTAAGCAAGTTTCAACAACTAGTGCATGAGAATTACCTTTCTTTCCATTCCTTTTGGGTTTGGAATAAATTTGACCTCCAATGTCTTTTTTCACACTTGCAGCTTAAAACACTCCCCTTAGTGGGCTTGCTCCTCCTCTACCTCCTTCACCTTTTCTTTTTGCCATTGGCAACACTTGAGTTCACTTGCTTGTGACTTTTGTCCTTTTTCTTGTTCTTACCACCCCTTGGCCTAGAAGAAGAAAAAGGTCCATTTGCCACCAAGGCTTGGCTCTTTTACCCCAATATCGCCTCTGCCGAGACCAAAGCTTGCAATAGATCAGGCATCGAGAACTTCCCGATTATTCATCCGGTAGTTCAAATTTCGACTTTTCGATAGAGAGTGGAGCCGAAATCGATTTGGGTCTCGATGTCGATTCAGCGCTAAGTACCTCAAGTTTGTTAAGGTGAGCCATCATCCGGAGAACGTGCTCCCTTAGGCGTTCCTCCACCATTTTCATATAGAGCGGGCCCTCATGGTGATCCGACGAGCCACACGGTTCCGATGTTGAAACATCGCTTTAAGACTAGTCATGGCGTCTGCGGCCGGTCTCAATGTTCTCGGTGTTGGTGTTGCAACACATCTGACATTGAAGCCAAGATGGTACACTTTGCCATTTCGTTGAACGCTCCCTACCAACATACTCTTTCTTAACCGTTTTAGTTGACTCATCTTTTGGCTTTTTTGGGTTTAGGTGTAGTGAGAACCCGATTATGGCTTTGTGCAAGTGAGGACAATAGTAAGTTTTACGATTCCAATCAACGAAGTTTTCACCAAGAAGCAAATTGTCTTTAAGTATATTGAGCGATTGATTAAAAGGTTGCGACATGACATGATGAAATAAATAAATAATAATATGCATAAGCACAAAAATATCACAAAATTCGATCACATGCATCATATTTAAAATCTAAAAAAAAATGAACAACATCGCCCAACATCTCAAAAACAGTTTAAATAAGCCACGTGGGGTGGGTCATTATTTAAACACATTCAACGAGTTATAAACAATAATAGATTTACAAACCTTTAATATCCAGTTAATAGTTGGCTCCCACTTGACCAATATAAAATTAGCGGGGACTTGGGAAGTATATGCATATCAATTTTATACCTAAGTAATAACCATGATTAAATCTGTAATTATTATTTCGCTTTGAAGCGAGCCTCGTGGAGAGGATCATCATCGCCACCACTAGTAATAATCCACAATCATCCATCCGAATTTATTCATGTGAAAGCTATCTTTTGGCCATTCCATGGGGGAATTTCTCCAAAAGAATTCACAAATAAATAAATCATGGAGGTCAAAATTAATTCAATTCTATTATCCAGGAATAAAATTGTCAATTAATTATTTAAACATACTTAGTAATTTTTTAAGGTGAGATTTTTCATTGGGCAATTCTCATGCAAACACATTTAAACAAATTAAATAAAGCACAAAAATCACATCAATAAATCAAACAAAGCGGAAAAAAAAACATTTTGGGCACAAATTATCGATTGATGGTTTGATTTTCTTTGGCTTGATTTTTGAAGGAGCGTCGTCTTGAATTTCTCTCAATCATCTCGAAAAGAACTCCGTCTCGAAATGCCAATTAAATTAGCTCGCCGTGGGATGCCGCCCAAATCAAGCCGGCCCTTGGCTGGAGCATCCGTCTCGTCCTTGTAGCAGCACCTCGAATGCCCGGTGATTTCGGCGACCTCGGCGGGGTGCGTCGGCCTCGGTAGCCTCGGTAATGGGGTTAATGGCCCGGCAGCGGCGTGCTTTCGCCAGCCCTCGCCTCGCCGCCGGAACTGTCAAATAATAAGCGTCCCCGCGCCTCGCTCATGGAACTCAAAGCCGTCGCCGTGAAGCGTGGCGGGTGCGAGCGCTTTAATCCCCACGTGCGTGCGCGGCGACCCTCGCGCCGCGCTTCGCCCTGGCCCCACGCCCCCGTGCGTGCTGCGCACGCGTTAAGCGTCGCGGCGAGTGCCTTGGCACGCGTTTCGGCGACGCACGCCACCCCACGCCGATTACGGATCTATCCTTTAATTCTTCATCTCCACCTCCGTTTCCGATCCGGTTACAATTTATTTACAAAAAATAAATAAACCTAGATCTAGACTAGTCTATTACATTTGATCAAATCAAATAAATCCTAATCTACTCGTGGATTTTCTCATGAGGCAAAACGAATTCGAACGAATCGAATTAAAAACCACAATTTATATGCATGCATAAATAAACACATTAAATTCCAAGACAATTGGATACCTGCAAAAAAGATCTAGCAATTCTACTATCCAATTTCAAATTTAATGAAAATGAATTAAATTACAATTTAAAATTCAGATTTTCAAAAGCGAGGCTCGATACCAGGTTGTTGGGGAATTAATTGCACGGATCTATTCGGGATGAATATTTAAATACAAATTTAATTCTAACAATTATTACTAGCATGAATTAATCCTATATTAATTCAAATAATAATTCAACAACAAATCATGCATATAAGCAGTTCACGTAAATCCTACGAGATGCGAATTACTACGAAGTTTACGTGAATGTACCTCTTGGAATGGCAATGGACTCGTCGATGAAAACACACCAAAAAGCCTTCCCAAAAGTATTCCTTAGTCCTTCGCTTTCGACAATCCGGTGGAAGGATGCTCATGAACAATTAACAAAAGGAAAAATAAAAAATTATTGCACCACCTTTGTGGATTTACTAACTTTCCCAGCACATGGAATTGTACTTGGGAATGAAAGAATCATCCCCTATTTATAGAAGGGTGGTTGTTGGGAAATATGTAATTTAGTTTTGATGGAAGTTCCAAAACAGGTTGTAATAGGACGGTCGGAAGTATTGGGGATCGATGACTTTGATTGAGAATAAGATGACCCAATTTGAAATGTATAGATAGCTGATGTAAAAGATAGGTCACATATTGAGGGGGAACTCAGTATGTATAGGACAGGTCAAAGTATCAGATGACCCAGAGAAGGTCAGATGATCTGAAGACTAAGTTTAAATCGAAGATAAGAAGTCGAAGATCGGTGAAGACAAGAAGACATCAAGACTAGAAGAACTCAAGACTTCGAGATGAACTCAAGACTCGATAACATCAAGACTCGGATGAACTCAAGACTCAGATAACATCAAGACTCGGGATGAACTCAAGACTCAGAGATAAACTCAAGACTCAACATCAAACACGAAGACTCAAGACGATTGAATACATCGAGGCTCGAGACACTGAAGATCAAAAGACAAGACCTACTTTCAAAGTGAGTATGCATATTGGAAGCTAAGACAATGTGCAACTAAAGACTCAACATGGTAGACTAATCGGTTACTTGATCAAGTCACTTTTACACTTGTGACAATCAAAAGATACACCGCATAAGACTTAATCCCTTCCAAAAGGAATATCAATCGTCTAACGGCAAATTCGGGTGCCGCCTCTGAAAGGAGAAAGCGACACGTGCACAAAAAAGAGTCGAATAATACGGGATACGACGCCGCAGCCGGACAAAAATGGCGCTAATCATGCCGACGCGACCACATCGAAAATCGCAAAGACGTCACAATCATATCCTAAAGCCTACTAATATAGTCCGAAATTCAAATTGCTCTCCAACGCTTCTTGATTTGAGGTCTATAAAATGGGATCATTCTTCATTTTTGAAGTAGAGGTTTAACTAATTGAAAAACGCAAGAACAAACACGAGATATCGCAAAAAGCAACTTTACAAGAAATCTCCAACACAAGAACACTACATCGAAGATTATTCTTAGAGTGTTCATCCCATAGTTCTTAGCAAGAATCCTATCCACTAGCATTTTGGCTATCTAAAAACCGAGGATAGATTTCCGGATGGAACCCTCAATCATTCTTTACCCAAACGCTAGTTAGGTCAAATCGTAGAGTGAGAACTCATTAAACATCTTGGCCTATCCTCTTTGTAGGATATAAGTCCCACCGTTACGTTGTAGAGTGGGAACTCGATAAACATCTAGGCTATCCCGAAAAGGATATAAGTCCCGAGAGGTTGCTTCGAGTGTGGAACTCTAGTAAACATCTCGGCCATCCGAAAAGGATATAAGTCCCTTTGAAAAGTAGGTTAAGGTTCCCTGTGTTAAGGGAAGAGGGACGTGGGGATCGGTTTTGTCCGAACCACTATAAAACATCTTGTGTGCATTTACTTGCTTTCTTATCGCTTTACACAAGTCGGCTTAATAACCGAAGTTTAAATCGCATACATATTCTAAAGTTAAAGTTCACCGCACTAAGCAATCGACCGATCGACCGACACTTCACCAATTTGGTTAAAACCGACTTAAGAATCGATTGATAAAACCTGGTTTTTCACACGGTAAAAACAAGCTTCCGCACCATTCGCTTAAACCGACAGATATCAAACCGATCCGTCCTCAGCACTCAAGAAGATTGAACATCGCCTAAAATCGATACACTAGCACTGATCGGTAATCTGCAGTTCACACCGACCACAAAAAGTTTTGAAGTCTATTCACCCCTCCCTCTAGACTTCCACCCTCACAAAACCGTTCGGGACCTACAAGTGGTATCGAGAGCGGTGGTTCTACGACACTAATCGGCTTTGAGTATCATCGATTCTTGAGGAAGAATCTTTGTGGTCATTTGAACAGATCTTGAAAAACCATTTTAAAAAACTCATTCGTTTTTCAAAATCACTTCAAAGATGGATAATACCGGGTATGTATCATGATTTGCCTAAATTTTCAATTGATGAGTATGCAGATTGGTCTATATATATGTGCAACCATCTAGGATCGATAAGCGGCGAGAATGATGGAAGTCATCGAACGAGGACCCATCATCATATACCACGATAACCCGGCCCGGTCGGAGGAGATCCAGACTTTGTCACAGGAAGTCTTGTCGAAAAAAAGCCCGGCTTTGATGGATGCAAGAGGAAAAGAAAGTTTATTCACTCTAGATACAATCGCCATGCATATAATCATGAAGACAATGGATAAAGTATCTCAAAACCGCCAAAAGCAATGTGGGATACTCTTCTTTGAGATCTCGAAGGAAATGATCGATCAAACGGCGCTACCAAAATTTGAATCGGTGAAGTTCGAAAAATTAAAGATGTTGCCCAACTTGAGACCATCAACGAGCTCGATGGGAGGATCACCATGTCATCAATAAGCTACGAGAACTTGGTAGAGAGATGTCGACAAAGATATTAACTACAAGATCTTAAGATCTCTCACCAAGAAATGGGACATGAAAGTCACAGTGTCAAGGATTGCCAAGACATTTAAAAAAATGAAACCCAAACTTGTTCCTAAGCCTTAAAGCTCATGAGTTCGATTTAATCGAAAGAGGACAAGCGGAGATGAAGACGAGGCGCTTTGAAGCCTCAACGTCTAAATCGATTGCGTTTAAAAGCAACCGGCAATGTCGAAAACTCATCAACTATTGGAAACATCATAAGTCAAGCGAGCCGAGCCTCGCTACCAAGAAAACTTGAAAGAACAAATACTAATTGGTAAGTATCGGAGATTCTACAAAGAACTATCAAAGAAACAGAGGCTAACCGACAGATCACGAGAAAGAACTGTGATCCGGCGATCGGGAAGAGATCACGAGAGGAAAAGAAAAGAGATGATCGGACAGATGAGAGAAGAGATAACAGATCCGATGGTAAGGTTCTGACATTATCGAAAAGGGAAGTCACCCGACAGATCCTACAGACGGAGTGACTCACTGGGCAGAGGGAAGTTCTGTGAGATCGAGGATCATGCTTCAATCAAGGAGAAACCAAAGCCACCGCAGTGACCATCGCCTTAATTCGACTCCCAGAGAAAGAGAAGAGAAACGGAACAAAAGAGAGCAACGCCGTAGATAGAAAAGCTCTCGTCGATATTATACATCCGAATTGATGATTCCTATCTTTCTTCGAGGACTTTCGTACTATCCAGAGAAGACTTCGGGTTCGAAGAAGGCCGCTGACTTCCACGAGCATGAAGATCTCGATATTCTCTTGAGATGACGATGAAGTCTGCCTTAATGGCCATGGAGGACCAATCTGAGGTAACCTCCAAACCTTTCGCTTTTTTCAAATTCCACACCTTTATTATTAGCACACATTTGGAGAGATTGACTTTACTCTACTCCCGAGCAATTGCTTGATGATCTCTCCAAGCGAAGAGACACTTATACAATAGTGGAAGTTTGAAAATGACAAGCTAAGGATCAGAAATAATTAGCTCATTAAAGAGAACGCCTCAAGAAAGCTCTTCAATGAAATCATTAAACCGCCGGAAGGTAAATCGGGAACTTAAAGTTCGAAGGTTAAATCTTCGATCAGGGAGAAAACAGATTAAAGAGAACTAGCAATCAACAAACAACAAATTTAATGATTTCAAAATCCTTCAAGCTAAATTTGATGAGCTATTCCGACTACATGAGAGTCTTAAATCTCATCGAGGATAGTCTGCGGGAAGAAAATAGAGGTTTTCACAAAATCATCTAAAACCGTTCAAGAAATGAACACCTATTTTGAACATCGACTAACAAGAAGGAATTGGGTATGAGAACCCTTCTACATCCTCAAAAGCCCCGCTTTGATTCACTTGGAAGGTGTAATCAAACGAAGTCTCTGACAAAGATACACTAAAAAGCTAAAATTGTATCTAAAAGAAAAAAAGACGCTTTTGAACAAGTAAGGCGGTGCCTAATCGAAAGGAATAAAAATGGACCCTAATCGATAAAGCATCAATGAGGAATCAATAGAAGAACCCAGTTCTTTTGAAGAGACCAACTCGACGAAGATGATTAAGGTATCGAGAAGAGACAACCCATGAGAAGGAAATCTAATCCGAGACCCAATCAAGGTCATTTGCCTAATAAGCAAGCTATAGGTAAACTACAAAGACCACCTATGCCAAAAAAAGATATGAATCTTTTGATGGTAGCAATCGTACCTACCCTTATAATCGGAGATCTAGTATCTCGACCGAGCCACACTAGATTAAAAAGAAGACAAAATATAAAGAAAAATCCCAAGTCTTCTAAGTCATCCAAGGCTCACACTAATAATCATACTAATCGTAAAGCATATAAAGAGACGATGATTATGTTGATATATATGGAGACAAATCGGACTTTCTAATCTTTGATTTTCATAGAAGTGCTCGCTTTGTGTGGATCCCTAAATCCACCACTAACCCCCGGGACCCAATTCAAGGGTACCTAAAGCTGATTTGATTTGCAGGTTCGGCGTGGGACCGCCAACAAAGCGAGGTGCACAAGCAACTATCGGTACATCGATAGTGGATGCTCAAGGCACACGTGAGAAGCAAACATCTCTTAGATCTTTACAAAGAACAAGAAGGCCCATGTGTACTCTTCGGTGATGACAACTTTGGTTTTACCAGGGATTCTTAACCTTAGAGAATGATGATGTACAAGTAATCGAGTCTCGTAGATGTCGAAGGATTGAAGCACAATCTACTATCAATTATGCCAATTCTGCGACAATGGATTCAGCGTTGAGTTCTCGGCGACAAGTGTACGATAAGGAATCGAGCCACTCAACAAATCTTTAATCGTTCAAGGAAAGGCACGATCTACATAGCGATTGGAGCAGTTGCCCAAAGAATACATACTTAATTGTTAAAAGTTCTAAAAGTTGCAGTTGGCTCTCGCATAAAAGATTGAGTCATCGAACTTCAAGACTCTTAACAAGATCGCTAGGATATCTTTGGTTGAGGGACTTCCCAATGAGATATTCTCCAAAGATCGGAACATGTGCCTCATGTAGGAAGGGAAAACAAGTTAAAGCCTCATTCAAGGAATACGGGACCAAAGATCCAAAGAAAGTATTAAGAATCGCTCCATATGGATCTATTAGGACCCAGTTACACCCGGTCGGTCTCGATGGATTTAAATATACTCTTGTAATCGTGGATGATTATTCCAAGTTACTTGGGTTGTATTCTTATACAAGAAAGAACGAGACAACGACTAAGATACCCGAAGCGCTCAAAAAGCTACAAAATGAGAAGGGTGTCGGCATAGTAAAGATCGATCGATAAAGGTACAGAGTTCTGAATTCCTTTATCTTGATTTTTGCACCGAGTTTGGTATCTGACATGAAACGTCACCGCAAGAACGCCATAAAAAAATGGAGTAGTAGAACGGAGAAACAGAACTCTCAAGGAAGGCGCTCAGCACTATGTTGGTGAACATGCCACACCAAACCGTTTAAGTAAAAGCAAAAACCAAAGATGTCATACTCGTAGCGGATGTTCTCGACTAAGACTCACTTCAAAACACCTTATGAACTGTGGAAAGACAAAACCTCGTGTTTAAATACTTCCATGTTTTTGGGTGCAAATGTTTCATTCACAACAATGGGAAAAAGTGGTTGAAGACTTTTGAGGTCAAGTCAGATGAGGGTATATTCTTAGGATATTCCTCATCCAGCAAGGCTTTCAGAGTTTACAACAAACGAACTCTAGTTGTGGAAGAAACACCCCATGTGGTCTTTGATGAGACATCCTCTGAACAAGAGAAAGTCTCCCGAACAAACCGTGCAGATCAACTGCTATTGCGATTAACACGAAAAATGGATCAACTAAGCATCAAGGAGAAATGGTCGAACACGTAAAAGTGTACATCCCGAACTTGATCTTGCCGATTCAACAGTCAATCGGACCTAAAGGTACGCATTAACCGCGGTGAAGAAGCCATTACGGTGAGACAAGATTAACCAAACTATCTGTTGGGGAACTCGAAGTTCTATGAACAGACTTCAAAGACATGATGAAGTCTAACATCGGTGAGACATGTTCTTATCAAGTGGATCATAATTGTACCACTCCCAATCACCAGTAATGAACTATCGATATGGATGATGTTCTCCAAACGAGCCACATCGTCGAGCGAAGGACCGGATTACGACCATCCAACTAATCGATTATCGGAGACCCATCCGACAGAGTCAAAACTAGACATCGAGGTTGGTGAAAGTGCCATATATTGTTGTTATCTGCCTATGAAGGAACCAACCACGGAGAGGAAGCTCTACAAGACGAAGATGGATTCTAGCCATGCAGGAGGAATTTGGAGCTTGAGAGAAATCAAGTTTGGAAATTGGTGGACCGACCAACTCATCAAGGCGTAATTGGCACAAAGTGGGTATTCAAGAACAAGAGAGATGAGAAAAATGTCATAACCAGAATAAGGCAAGACTTGTTGCTAAGGGGTATTCACTGTCGAAAGAATTGATTATGATGAGACCTTTGCACTAATTCGCTTCAGAAGCTAATTCGATGTTTATTTCGCATACGCTTCCCACAGAGGGTTCACTATGTATCGATGGATGTAAAGAAGGCATTCTTAAACGGGGTACTAGCAGAGGGAAGTTTATGTCGAACAACCTCCGGGCTTTGAAAAAGGCAACCAAGTGTAAAAAATTTATGGAAAGCTTCTTTCTGACCAAAACAAGCTCCTCGAGCTTGGTATGATACACTCTCTCGTTCTTGTGCATACCGGGTTCACTAAAGGAACATTGGACATAACCTTATTGAGAATAGAAGATGGAGAAGATATTACGATGGTTCGGATCTCGTGGACGACATTATCTTGGATCTCCCAACAAAAGGTTATGTGAGAAGTTTAACAAGTTGATGCGGAAATTCGAGATGTCCATGATGGAACCGGATGAATTACTTCGGGATTACAAGTCAAGGTAGTTCGGAAGGATATTCATCTGCCATACGGCACACAAGGAATCTCTTGGCAAAGTCGGAGTTCAACCGCAAAGCGAAGCGGAATTCAATGATGACCGGATTCAAGATGGATCCGCGAAGATGGTCGACAACTAATCGGAAGAGTATAGAGCTCTAATTGGATCTCTACTATACGGACTCGCCAGACCGGACATTATTACTTTTTTGTCAGGTGTATGTGCGGATTCAAAGCAAATCCAATGCAAAGCCACTAGAAACAGTAAAGCGGATTCTCAAGTATCTGAAGGGCTGTAAACCTCGGTTTATTTTACCCATCGATGACAATCTAAACTTAGTGGGTATTCGATTGATTACGGAGGTTGCGTAATCGACGAAGTCAACCTCGGGTTCATGTCGTTTTACGGAAATAAACCCATCTCTTGGTTTCAAAGAATCGGACATCGCGGTTGCGACATCTACTTGAGCGAGAATATATGGCTGCGGGAAAGTTTGTTCCTAATCGCTCAAGCTAAGTCATCAAGCGAGGATTACAACATCGTAGCTAAGAGCGTGCCCATATTCGCGTGGCGATAATAGTCTTATTGCAATCACTCGAATCCGTTCTACATACAAGATGCAAAGCGTGTGGATGTCGACACCATTTTATCGAGAGATCATGTTGAAAAGAAGAATATCGGGGATGGAAAAAGATCCATCCGACAAGCGTGACTAATATCTTAACCAAGCCACTAGGTGAGATTAGATTGAGAGTTATGCAATCTAGCTAGAATTTGGATCTTGGAGAAAATGCACAGATATGGGTGAAGGATTGATCTCGTATTCGGTTGGTTAAAGACTAACCAGGTTAAGTGAAATCAGTTGAGTTGAATCTCAAGCCCGGTCGAACTGACGAACCGAGGAGCAATCTGAAGTTGATAGGATGGGAGAGCGAATCAGAAAGGTAGCGTATCCGGGTTCGGACAAAAGCGGCAGATCGGTTCAAGATATACCATTAAAACCGATAAGATTGGAAGATTACTTTATAAACCCGATTAAAAGCATAAATCAACAAGCAAATCAAGAGTAAAAAGCTACGGATCGCATAAGTCGAAGAAAACAACACAACAATGGAATATGAGTTTTCATTGATAAAGACGAAGGTCAGTTACAAGTTACAAGTGATATCACAAGATTACAATGCTACATCTATCTTCAGAGTGGTATTACAAGTACAGAAGACTCGGAGGTCGACATAAACCATCGACCCTAAGACAATTATTGGTGCAGGAAAGAAAAAAGTTCAAGTGTATGATGCTCTCATTTCCCTCGAACTTCAAAGCGAGGTTTTCTCGAGAATTTGAGCCAATCTCAAAAGCTTGGGCGATGAGCTAGAGAGCTCAAGGATGTCCAGCCGGAAGCCCTGGGGACGTAAAAATATGAGACTTCGGTTGTTAAATGAGGCCTGATACGAAAGGTTTGGTCCTGAGACCAAGCAGAACACTAAGGTCGATGAATATTAGTTTGATACACTATCAGGCATATCAGAAACTCATATGTTTTGTTTCACCAACTAAATGGATGTTAATACCGGGCCATCATCTCGATAGGTGCACAAGATAATACGGTTGGTATGTTCTTTTCATTTGCCTTAGCGAGATCCTCCAGCGTGGTAAAGAACTCCAAGATTGATGCATTATATGGAAATTTAGATGAATGTAAAGCGGTGTGAAGGAACACACAGGTTGATCTCGAGAAGCCGTTTTCATTGGAAAAGGGCTAAAGGTTCCCATAGGAAGCTTTTCACCGAAATAAGGAACTCATCGGAAAAGCATGAAGGATATAAAAGAAGATGAAATGGTTTATGATTGTGTTGTTCTCGCCTAACACCCTGCGCTATTTATAGAAGGAAATTAGGGGGTATAAATGCAAATTTTATCTTCTAAGATCTTAAGAGAAATTTGCATATTCCACAACGTTCGGGGAACACGTGACTAATGGTTGATGAGTTAACAGTGTGATTAAATCACAACGTATCTATACCATTATTACGGAATGTCAAATACCGATTTGGGGAATCGGAGGCATTTTGACTCCCCGGTTAAAGCCATGGAGTTGACCCCGATTAACGCGAGATTATAGAAGAAAACTGGGCGACGGTTTTTTAAAAGAAATCGAGATAAGTGGCGTTGCGTTATACTGAAAAAAGAATCTGATCGAGAAGCTTAAGATATTGTGGGGAAATGCATGAGGCAAACTATCGATATGACAACAAAGTATTTGACGGATCACCGGGTGGCGATTGATTACAATATCAATCAATCCGGATACTTCTCTTATTTATCTCTTTTCTAAATATCTTTATATCGTTATTTATTTTAATTGATTTATTTTGCACTATTCATGACGCATGCCCCGCAAACTTTTTAATGCGGACTGAAAATGTTTTTCAAATGTTTTTATTACGATTTTTCGAGTTCTAAAAACGAGACTGCTTTTTTTCTCAACCGTCTTGATCAAAATACTTTTTACGACTAATCTCAAAGCCATCGATTTCAAAACACGGATACTTGAGTACTTTGGAAAGTTATGCAAAAGGTTTTCCCTCGTTTTTACAAAATCAAAATTTTTTCTCGAAAACCGCTTTCCACTTACTCGTGTTCTCAAAATTAGAAAAAGATCACTTTTTGTTTAAAATTCTCCGAGAATTACCTTCAAATCATTTGATTCTACACTTCGATTTTAAAATCCTTGAATCAATTATCGTAATTTCTTGTTTTAAATCATTTGCATGATCTAGAATTCTATGGTACCTAGGTTTACAAGTTGTATTCGTAATTTATTTGATCTAAACGCTTTATTTGCAACATTGATGTCAATTTTTTAGTTTGGATGAATTTATTGAAATATCTTACTCAAACTAAACATCAACTGCATATCTTCTGAAATGGCATATCTTGTTTCAAGACCGACAAGGAAAATCTTCTTGCAATTTTGCATCGAAGAAAGACATCATTGATGAAAAGTACGTCGTCTTCAACATCACCCCAGATCCTAAATCGTCGAAATTTCGAGTGCTTAAGCGTGTGGATCGAACGATATTGCTCTACTTATCGTAACATCGTTCACACCCATGAAGCCCGGAGGTTTTTTTACGGCCGGAGGGATGAAGACAATGATCTCGACCGATTTTTTTGTTAAGGAATGGAAGTCCGATTTTGGCGAATGACGATCTATAGAGGATATCGGGACTAACTCGAGGAAATCAATCCGAGAGACCTATTTCGCCAGAGGAGAAAAGGAGTTTTTGAAGCCGATTTTGTTGAGACCAAACAAACAAGAGAACACGGATTTAACGCCAAGCCCCCCTATCTAGAAAGAAAAGTATCGCCTTCTTCTTGAGATCGTTCGGGAAAGGTGATGCGCGCTCAACTTACGGCCTTTGACTGCTGGGCCACTTCCATACAAATAAGTGTAATATTTGCAATAATCAAGAAGGCTTGGACATCGTATGGTTGGGTATGGTTAAAAGCAAGACTAGAAAAGACTCCGGAAGTTCGAGTGACTCAGAAAGCAATGAGGTGTGCTTTTATTGAAAGTGCTCATTCATACAAAATTCTATCATTTTGGCCGATAGTTCGCCACAGGTATAGAATGGAACGAATGGAGTGAAGATTTATCGCAAAGCACAAGGTCATACTGGGCTGAGGATGAGTCCCCTACTGGATAAGTACGATGAGATCCGACTTTATGTGCCCAAACCAGGGGGAGAAAAGAAAAGAAAAGATAAGCGCAACGTTTATGGTTCGGGTCAGAAAAGGCCATTCAAGAAGAAGAGGTTAAAGAGGAAGGATTCGCCAAGAAACCAGATGCTCACTGAAAACGTCGGGAGAGTCTCATCTCCTCTGAAAACCGCTCCAAGTTCTGCTTGACAAGCCAGTGAGCGGAGGATCTCGATGCAAGAAAGACGAGGCGAAGAGATAGCGCCCAGGCCAACTATCGGCAGGGAAGAACTTGGAGGATCGCAGAGGAAGGAGAGAACTGTCGAGGAAGGGGCGGAAGTGGTGCAATCGAGGAAGAATCACCATCCGATTCTGTCTAACCAAGATCTTCCAGAGAGCAAAGATCCGCAACGCCCACTTCAAATCACCATCACTTCTCGTAAATCATCACTATCCACTTCCCCACAAACCTTCTCTCCCTCCACCTCCTCTCATAAAAAAATCTCCCACACCACCAATCAATGAACCCGCTCAGAAACTCAACACCCTACACGCTGAAAACTTAACTCGAATAACTAACATCCCAATCCCCAATCTAGTCCCAAGAACCCGAGAGTTTCCATTTCCATCATGTGTCCATCTTTATAATCCTTTCAACACTGTAGCGATGACTTGCTTCCACTCGGCCGCGAGAGAGCCCCATCGAAGAATAATGAACAACATATCAAAGAGTATCATTCGGATCTATGCCCCGACCGATCAACATCCCGCATCCATCAACGAGATAGAAGAGATAGTGTTCGGAGGATATCGATCGAAGAGCATTGAAGAACCGATTCTAACGACAACTTTAAGATCGCATTTTTGTAGACTTAGAGTTGAAATGTCTACACAATGTCTTTGGGATTGAAAGTGTTGTTGAATTAGCATCGAAGACGACATCCAACGGGCGATTCACGAAAGGTTGGAATTATCGATAATAGTGAGGAAACCGCTCAACCTCCTACAGATCATGAGGAATTGCCGATGAACCAAGAATGGTGCCGCAGATGCAGTCCCATTCGCAAGGCTTCAACATCCGAGCAGATCGCTAAATGAGCTCGATAATCCTAGATCATCATTCTAAGAAGATTCAGGGATGTGGATCGTTTGATTTGAAGAAAAATTGCAATGGCCACAACTTGGAATCGATGAAGCGGTTTGAAGATGAGCAAGCAAAGCTAGTTGACAAAGCGAACAAAGTCACACCGCCGATGCATAATGCCATCCTTCTTTGTAGTAATGCAACTAGTATACCCTCTTGTTGAGAAGCTCAAAGCTCCACCGACAAACTCGTTCGCATAGAGATGCTCAATCGCATTACTCTTCATTTGGAGAGTGTCTGGGCATCCTTGGACAAAACCAACAATCACTTGGATGGGTTGGAAACATTTTTCAAATTTCTACAGAAAAAGGCAAGAAAGAAATCGAAATCGCTGACACTGCCCTTCGCCAATCGGCCCAGATTACCTCTTGTTGTCGATGAACTTAGAGAGGAGATCTCCGCCAAGAATTAACAACTCTAAACCGCGAAGATGTCCAAACCTCTTTGATGCAACCAAAAGGGAAGGAAAAAGTCCAAGGAAAGAGAATGAGAAAAATGTGACTCAAGAAAGAATAAGAAGAACAAGACTGCATTACGGTTGGTAAAATTTTTCATCTCTACCAAAAAACCATCAGATCTAACTCACAACCACTCCATCTACCCATCTCGATTCTTTAAATAAAAGAAAATCGTATGAGCAACACAAAAAGAGATCGCCGAGCAAAAAGTGCTTTTCAGAGATTACTACCGTGAGTTTCCATAAAATTGAAGACTTATCTTCATCCGTTTAAAAGAATGAAATGATGATCAAAGCAAGAGGCCTTGAACCCGCTAAGAAATTAGTTTGGAAGAAGAACAAGACGAACTCCGGAGACTCGAGGAGGCAAGAAAGTGCATACCCGAAGATGATGAAAGAATCATGAAGATCAGGGGAGACAAGGCGGACATTCTCCAAAAGTTGGATGACTCTGAACAAGTTCGAGAGCAAAACAAGACAGAGAATAAGAGGCCGCAATTAAGAAAGAAGGGCAGAGCAAGGCAAAGGGGTTGAACATTGCTTACATCCAGAAGGTGCTATAAGACCGAAGCCGCAACAGAGGAGATTGCATGGGAGAAAAAATGCCCTTCCAAAGACTCGTTAAAGGCATCTCTTGTGCCAAGACAAGATTTGCTTCGAGAACGGAATCAAATCGGGGAGAATGGTTATGTGACGCCTACATCATGGAGGAAGATTCCAATTCATCAAGATCATCGAAAAATGGCGATGATGATTTCAAACCGTTAAACAAAAAATATCCGCACTTCTACCGCAAATGATGATGACGGCAAGATCATGTCACCATACCGAGCTCCACCCTTTTGAACTACTCCTTCCACCTTTGCGTCCGGACAACAAGCTAGATCCAAGAATTCAAGAACATCTACTATGGACTACCAAAAAAGGAGGAATCCATAGAAAAGATGAAATTTGGATAAGCTAATGAAAGGATGTACAGATCTTTGGCATCCCTAAAGAAGCGCAAATGTTCAAGTACACTGAAGAAACAACTTGGAATCGAGATGATGATACGTTTTCTATTTTATTCTACAATGCACACACTTATCTCAATAAATCTTTCCATCCCCTTGATTCTAAGACATTCATCTCTCATTGTACGAGATATGTACTATTTGCAGATTATCTACATTTCCATTCATGACTGCTTTTTTCGATCAAGTTTTTGTTAAGTGTTTTGGTTCCGTGCGCGGGGGAAATTGTTGGGAAATATGTAATTTAGTTTTGATGGAAGTTAAAAACAAAGGTTGTAATAGGACAGTCGGACTGTTAGATCGATGACTTTGATTTCGTAATAAGATGACCAAATTGGAAATGTAGATAGCTGATGTAAAAGATAGGGTCATATTGAGGGGGAACTCAAGATTATGCAGGACGGTCGGTGTCGGATGACCCGAGAAGGTCGATGATCGAAGACTAAGCGCAAATCGAGAAGATAAAAGTCAAGATCAAAAAGTGCAAAGAAGACACTCTAAGACTTCGGAAGAACTCAAGACTTCGGCGAGATGAACTCAAGACTCGAGATAACACCTGGAGACTCAGATGAACCACGAAGACTCCGGATAACATCAAGACTCGGATGAACAGAAGACTCGGATAAACCTCGAAGACTCAACATCAAACTCAAGACTCAAGTCTTGTTCAATACACTGAGGCTCGAGAGACACGAAGATCAAAAACACGAAGACCTACTTTCCATTGATCGTGAGTATTGAAGCTAAGACAATGTGCAAACGAAGACTCAACATAGTAGATCCAGTCGATTATTTGATCAAGTCATTTCCTTTTGGTGACAATAAAAGATATACACTAGACAAGGCGAATCCTCTCCAAAAGTGAATATCAACTGCCTAATGGGCAAATTTGAAGTGCCAGCCTCGTGCGAGAAAGTTTACACGCACAAAAAAAGAGCGATAATACGGATGCATAAAAAAACGACGCTTAATCATGCCTTGTAGACGTGCCACACGAAAAATCGTAAAGACGCCACAATCATATCCTACAACCTACCTAATATAGCCCGAAATTAAATCGCTTCCAACCATTTTGGGATTGAGAGGTATATAAAACGGATCATTCTTCATTTTTGAAAAGAGGTCTAAATTAGTGAAAATGAAGAACAAAACAATAGTAGACATCGGAAGTGCTAGCTAAAGTTACATCAAATTTCCACTCACAAGAACACTACATCTCAAGATTATTCTAGAGTGTTCATCCCATAGTTCTAGCAAGAAATCCGTATCCACTAGCATTTTTTGGCTATCTAAAGCACCAGATAGATTTCATTGGAACCCTCAATCATTCTTTTACCCAAACGCAAGTTAGGTCAAGTCCCCAGAGTGAGAACTCATTAAACATCTTGGCTATCCTCTTTGTAGGATATAAGTCCCGCCGTTAATGCTAGGAGCGGAACTCGATAAACATCTCTAATTATCCCGGTAAAATGATATATAAGTCCCGCAGTTAAGCCTTGGAGTGGGGAACTCGTAAATATCCCGCCATCCAAAAGGATATAAGTCCCGCAGTTAAAGTAGGTTAAGATTCCCTGGCGGAAGAGTGGACGAGGGACTCCGGTTTTGTACTTAACCACTATAAAACGCCTGCATTTACTGGCTTTATCGCTAACAAGTCACAATAACCGCTTAAATCGATACATATTCTAAAGTTAGTTCACCAAGACTAAGCAATGGGATTCCGATCACCGACACTTCACCAACCTGTTAAAAATCGACTTAAGTTAACTGATTGATAAAATCGGTTTTTCACCGGGCAAAAACAGTTTCCTTAACTCATTGGGTTAAATCGACAGATATCAAATCGACCGGCCAGACACTCAAGAAGATTGAAACATCAACGAACCGACATCAAGCACTCTGACAGATGTCGTAGTTCACACCGATCCGATGAAAAGTTTTTAAAGTCTATTCACCTCCCTCTAGACTACACCCTCACAAACCCGTTCGACCCACCTAAAGCAGGTGAAAATTTTGAGGAAAAACCAATGTGAAAAATCTTTTTCGATCTCCAAGAAATCTTTAATATATCTTATATATCTTTTTCTCCATAATTAAAAATATTCACAAAAAATCCCAATTATCTTGTTATGGAATTTTTCGAAAATTAAGGGAAAGAATCTAAGATTGGATCTTCTTGAATTTATTAGATATGCTTGGTTTTCAAAAATACATATCTTTCATAATATCTTTTCAAGAAAATCAAGAAAATCTTTCTTTCCTTTAATTATTCAAAATTTCAAAAATTTACTATATGAATAACCAAGGGAGATTTCTTTTGAATTTAATGAGATAATCTTGTATTCCAAGAATACATATCTTCATTCCATAACAAAATTCAAAGAAAATCTTTTCCCCTTTATCCATATAATTTTCAAAAATATGAGGAAAAATAAAAATAAATTTATTTTATTTTTAAAACACCTTTTTGACTTTATTGGACTTAAATTTTTATGTAAGATTGACTCTTCCAACGGATCTTGAATTATCAATATTGAGCCACAATATTATTCTTATTTCCATAAATATTAATTAATCCCACTAAATTAATATCAAGACTATCCATCTTAACCCATATTAAAATAATATGGCCCTGGTTATTATTTCCCGTATTTAAGATTATGTACAGCCTATTAATTATCAAGCCACCAAATACTTTCCATTAATTAACATCTTTTGTCGTTATGAACGGTTCAACATTATTATCCATACCGAAACTAGTTCCACTTGCAAGACGGTATGATAAATCTGAACTCCTCCCAAGGGGCAAATCAAAAGCGTGATCGCACACGCATTCAGATAAATCTTAACAATCGCATATGTGACCAATAATATTGCCCAAGATATTAAAGTATCAAACTGCTGATTCTCTACCAAGGATACGCCAAAGCAATAGTTACCAAATCACACGTGATCCTATTTAAGGACGAAGATTAAGAAATAACGTAACCACCGAGGTCTAATTCTTCCTTGTTCAATTCTCAAGAATTTATCCTCCTGAGAGTCCTATTCAAAGGCATCACTATGCACTAGTGTAATTCGTCAAGACAAGTCAATCAGCCTTACACTTCAACCTTTTCACTTTACGGATTGTTCATTTCCATATAGGTCGTGAATGGTGTACTTTTGGTTACAAGTGGATCAAGACTTAATCTTCTCAGAAACGGTATCACTAAATTAACTACAATGTAACACGCATCATTTATTGGAACTTACGCATGAAGAAATATATGTAACATTCGATGATATTTAAAGCATCAAAGAGCAAACAATTTATTTCAAAGAATAAGTCCGAAATTAGTTTAGTTCCATTATAGTTGTGCAAAAGCATACTTTCCAAAGATAATCCCAACAATCTCCCACTTATACTAAAGTTCTGCTATATACATCAAAGATGTCTCGTAGTAC
>JBBCBC010000314.1:0-23603 GCA_037126765.1 Stenogyne calaminthoides
CACCCCTCCTTTTCAGGCTAATACTTCATTGCATGGGTCCCCTTCCCGGGCTGGTACATCCTTTGGAGCTGGCCCCAATGTTGATTCGGATGGTTTCGAACGGGTTTCACGTCGAAAGTCCGCTTCTCCTGAGACCTCCCCTAGTTCTCCTCCCGCAGTCCACAATGCTTTTACTGCTCTGTCACCTTCTACTCACCCCAGGGAGGGTGATACCGCTTCGGACTCGGAGCAGGATGTCGAGGACTTCCCGAACGATCCCCTTCCACCTGAGGGGGTCTCTTATATCACCAAGAGAAAAGGGGGACGGGCCAAACGTGGTGTTAAATCTCATGTCCCGGTTCCGTATAACACACGTAGTCGGGTTTCTGTCTCCACTGCCTCTTCTATTGCTGCTGCGTCGTCCAACATTTCTTTTAGGATTGATGACTCTCGTCTTGCGTCGACAGGTATGTCTCATTATAGCTCTTGGGCCGACCAATGTGAGCAGGAAAACCTCCCGCCGATGCACGGGTCTTATCTTGGTGATTAATGATTTGCCTTACTTGGAATGCATGTGGTTTGGGTAATGAGCAGACTAGTCGTGTGCTTGACCATCTTTGCGTTACTCACCATCCAGACTGGGTTGCTATCTTCGAACCCAAGATTCTTGTGAGCAGGCTGCCTCGTCGTTTCTTTAAGAAACTTCGCCTCTCTTTCTTTGCTGAGAACCACCGTGAGGCTATGAAGCCTAATATATGGGTCCTTTGTCGTCCTGATCTTGCTACTACGTCTACTATTGTCGCCACGTCTGACCAGTTTATTGTTGTCCGTGTGGCTGGCTCCGTACTCATTTTCGTTCAAGCCAAAAACTCCGCCATTCTTCGTCGTGCTCTTTGGCTTGACCTTCTGAATATCTCGGATGCAGCGATTTGCATTATGGGGGATTTTAACGTTGTCCTTGGCGCCCATGAACGTTCTTTCGGTGTGCTCTTGGTCACTTCCCCTACTGAGGAGTTCCGAGAGTTTATTTCTGCTGGGGGTTATTTTGATATCGAGCCAATCGGCCCCCATTTTACTTGGTCTACCCGCCGTAATTCTGGTCTCGTCGCTGCTAGCCTTGATCGTTCCCTCGCCACTCATGCTTTCCTTGACCTCTGGGTGGACGTCGAGCTGTTGGTCCTTCCTCTTCTTGGTTCAGACCATCGTCCAATCCGTCTTCGGACTTCCGTGGGTAACCCTCCTGTCCCGCGCCCTTACCGGTTCCAAGACATGTGGACACTTCATGCCTCTTTTGGCCCTTTCGTCCGTCAGGTCTGGTTGCTTCCGACTCCTGGTGATCCCATTCACGCTCTTCTTGCCAAGCTCAAACGTCTTAAGGGTCGTCTTATCACGTGGAATCGGCAGGTTTTTCTCAATATCTTTGAGGAGATTCAACAGGCCACGGCTGATCTTGATGCTATCCAGCGTGCCATTGCTGACGAGGGTGATAGCGATGCTCTCTTTGACCGGGAAATGGAGCAGATTAGCAAGGTTAATGATCTTCTTGCACGTCGTCATTTGTTTCTTGATCAGAAGAACCAGCTGCAATGGCTTCAGGATGGGGATCGTAATTCATCTTTCTTCCATCAGCTACATAGGGCCAAAAAGTCCTGTGCCTCCATTTCTACTGTGCAGGTTGGCAACACCTTCGTTACTGTTGCTTCTAACATTGGCCAGCACATTGTGGATTACTATGAGCTCCTCTTCAAAGAGGACTCCACTCTTCTCCAGGATTATTCTGTTCTTGATGCCTTCCCCTGGACTCCTGTCACTACCCACCAGAACATGTCTCTCACTGCCCTTCCCTCTATGGAGGAGGTTCACGACGCTGTTTTTGGCCTGGACCCTTCCAGCTCCCCGGGCCCCGATGGTTTTGGGGGCTATTTTTATCAGAAGTGCTGGGACCTGATTTCCGGGGATGTCTTTGCTGCTATTTCTCATCTTTTCACCTCCTTGGCCCTGTCGTCTGGCTTGAACTCTTGTTTGGTTACTCTCATCCCGAAAGTCGCAGACTCTATCAGGGTCACGGACTTCCGGCCGATTGTCATGGGTAACTTTATCTATAAGGTCTATACCAAGATTATTGCCACCACGCTTGGCGGATTCATCGGGACTATTATCAGTGGCTTTCAGTTTGGGTTTATCCCGGGTCGCCGGATTCACACTTGCATTGCTCTTGCCTCTGAGACGATCAACAACCTCAACATGGGAGGCACGGTCTTATGGCGCTGAAGATTGACATTGCCAAGGCCTTTGACACCATTTCTTGGGGTTTTCTTCTTCACGTGCTTCGTTGCATGGACTTCTCTTCCAGATTCATTGACATGGTCTCTGGTATTCTCCATTCGACACACCTATCCATCTTGGTTAATGGTACCTCGCATGGTTATTTCTCCTACTCCCGGGGGGTTCGTCAGGGGGATCCGCTTTCTCCCCTTCTTTTTTTGCCTTGCAGAAGAGGCTCTAGTTCGTTGGTTTGACCATAGTGTTGCTACCTCTCGTCTTGTTGTCCACCGCAGTCTCCCTCGGCATCTTCTTTATGCCGATGATATCATGTTTTTCCTCGAGGCCACTCGGGCTAATGGCCGTCATATTCGGCAGCTTCTTGATGATTATGGTCGGGTTTCAGGTTAAGTTTTCAGTCCTTCAAAGTCCCGGGTCTTCTATGGTGCTAAAGTGACTGATCACATGAAGATTTTCATTAGTCGTTGCACTTCTATCTCCACTGGTTCCCTCCCCTTCACCTATCTTGGTGTTTCCATCTTTGAGGGCTCTCCCAAAGGTAGTCATCTTATGGCTGTGGCTGACTCGGTTATTCAGAAGTTTTCCAGATGGACGGGCAATTCCCTATCTCTTGCTGGTAGACGTTGTCTCATCAATAGTGTCATCACGAGTTCTCTGGTTCACACTATGATGGTCTACAAATGGCCTAAGCAGATGTTGAATAAAATTGAGACGGCCATTCGCAACTTCCTATGGACTGGCAATATCTCGAAGAAGGGCTTCTACAATGTGGATTGGGCTCGCTGTTGCGCTCCTACTACCGAGGGTGACCTTGGCATCCATTCGATCAGACTTGCGAATGCTTCTTTCATTTGTAAGCTGACTTGGGACACCGTCACCTCCACTAATGACACCACCCGTTTGCTTCTGGACCGTTACTTCACTAAGAATGGCACGCCTCGGAATTTTCAGCGCCGGTCTTCTATTCGGACGGCTCTTCATGCTCATGCTAGGAGGATTGAGGAGGGTTCTTACTGGCTGATTGGGAGACACTCGAAGGTCAAATTCTGGACGGACAATTGGTTGGGTTACCGTCTGGTTGACCGCATTAATTTGCCTCCGGACTTCTTACAGCACTATGACTGCGCTGTTGGGGACTATTTTATAGAGGGGGTTTGGTACTTCACTAGCTATTTCATCACAACCCACCTTGACTTGGTTATGGATATCTTACAGACTCCGATTCACGAGATGGATCAACGGATTTGGCCGGAATTTGCCACTGGTAATCTTACCTCGATAAGGGCTTATGACCTTCTACGTTCCCCTCTTCTCCAGAAGTCTTGGGCTCCCTGGCTTTGGGCGCCTTTCATCCCTCCCTTACGTAGTACCACTGTCTGGCGCGCCATTTGGAATAAATTGCCTACCCACTACAGGAAAATCGAGAAATCGCGACGAAAAAATTTGTCACTGAAACATCATTTTTCGTCACAACTAATAATTTGTGACGAATTTTTTTGTGGCATAGATCGTCATGTAATGTGCGTGGTATTATGTAAAATGTGACGCTATATTAATTCGTCATTAAAAGGACATTATTTGGTGACGAAAAAGGTCATTGTCACTATGTGTTACCATCTATTGTGACGCATAAATTGTCACATTAGACATAAAAAATTTGTCACTTAATATGATGTTTCGTCACTAAAAGTTCAATTTTACGTGACGATTTAATTAACTATCACAAAAAAGTTACTTTAGTGACGTTAATTTTGTCACAATTAGATTAGTTATTTCGTCACATTTTGTATATTCGTCAAGAAAGAGTTGTTATTCGGTGATGAAATGTTGATCGTTGTTATATGTGTACATATATAATGACGATAAAATTTGTCACTAATTAGTATGATTTAGTGACAAAATCCTTATTGTCTCTAAATGATGTGAAAATTGTGACAGATTATTTTTGTCACTATAATATACTATTTAGTGACGAATCATCACTAAAAGTTGAGATTTGATGACAATATATTTTTTGTCATATTTCAAATTTTTGTCATAAAAGAATTACAGAAAAATAACGAATAAAATAATCGTGGTTATATATATATAGATATCATGACAGTTAAATTTCGTCACAAAAAATTAGACTTTAGTGACAAAATATTCATCGTCGTTAAAAGATGTGAAAATGGTGACAAAATTTTATTTGTCATAAAAAAAATATTATTCAGTGACAATGATGATAATCATCACTAAAGGAATTGATATAGTAACAACATATATCGTCATGGTTAGTTAACATACAGTGACTATTATTTCGTCATAAAAATGATACATATTGTGACGCATTTATTTCATCATGAAATAATTACTTTTATTATCAATTTATTTGAATTTTTATATATATTAAATCAGTAATAATACTAAATAATAAATATTACACAAAACCTAAATTAATTAAAGATATAAAAATGAATTTGCATTAACAAAAAACTCCTTCAAGCAATTAGAAAGCAATCAACCATCTTTGTTATCAATACTACATGAAACAATAAACTAAAAAAACCAAAGTCTTATATGTCTTCCAAACTAATTTTCATGCCATTATTTCTTTTGCTTCAAAAAGCATTTATGATGAAATATTCTCCTCTGTAGATATCACCTATAAAAAAAATATTATATCAGATGAATTTTCTAATTTACTTAGCAATACCAACATAGCATGATATTAGTAGCACCAATATTTATCAAATATGAAGTTCTAACACATGATATACATAAACGTGAGTTAAAAAATTGCCATGGTGAACTAATATAGCTTGATATCAATAGCTCCAATATACAGTTTAATACTTTTACATTCCACATCATATACAGAAATGAGAGTTAAGAAATTTCCAAGGGAATTGCTTGCTCGTATGTCAAATATGACAACCATCCATTTGTTTGACCTGCATACAAGAAACTAAGATTAGCTGCACATTTTCAGGGTTTCAATATGAACATTTACATCGAGATGAAACATCTGCATATAATTCTAAGATTATCCGACTATAAAACATAATCTGCTTGAACTAAGGTAAGGTGCATACTCTGCTTGAATTAAGGTGCATAATAGCAGGTTATAATCTGCTTGATTGAAGGTGCATATAATCTGTTTGAATAAAACATAATCTGCTTGAAGCTTATTCACCTATAAAACATAATCTGCTTGAATTAAGGTAAAACATAATCTGCTTCATATTTGTGAGAATTTAAAAATGTAATTAAGTTATTTTGAAACTAGCTCATGTAAAAGAACAAAATCAATAATGATAAAATCAGTCAAGAGAGTAAGATTGCGCAATTCAAAGCCAGCAAAAAACACAATTCTCAATCCATAGTCTCACAATATCATCTATATATAAAGAAAAATATTATATCAAATGAATTTTCTAATTTAATTAGCAAGTCATACATCTCACAATATCATAATAAGCATCAATCTATTAATTCCATTTTGACTATGTTTCTCAATCACATTACTTACGAGAAACATGTCTACTTCTACTAACTAAATTCTGAATCCAAACATGCATTTTAGGAAAATGATTTTTTTTTTTAAGCAAACAATGAAAGTGTATATAAGTGTATACAATTAATACACACAAAAAAATAGAAGCTAACCTTAATTATATGTCAATCCCTTTATCCCTCATAAAAGCCATTAGTTTGTTGATAGTTGCACTTTGCTCAGAGAGTTTTACAGAGAGATTGTCATTTTGCTCAGAGAGTTTAGCAGACAGATTTTCATTTTGTGTAGCCAGGTCCTCTTTCAAGCTAGTTACTTGAGTTTGTAATTCTTACACTTGAGCTCTAGACTGTTGCAACTCTTCCGTTGTTTCTCTTAGTTCACCTTCATATTCAGCAGAAGAATTGTACAATGAACTACGTTTACTTGGAGGCTTTGAACCATAACCATAACCTTTGGTATATCCAGCCCCATGGCCCAACATCTCCAAGACTATGTCAGCTTCGGTCTTCTCTATTCCCAGCTCTAAATATTCCTCTCGTTTATGTTTCATCATTTACTAGTAATTAAACATAAATAAAGTAAATAAAATAATAATCCACTTTCTC
Organism: Stenogyne calaminthoides; assembly: GCA_037126765.1. Taxonomy (NCBI): domain Eukaryota; kingdom Viridiplantae; phylum Streptophyta; class Magnoliopsida; order Lamiales; family Lamiaceae; genus Stenogyne; species Stenogyne calaminthoides. Next base: position 6,364 of record JBBCBC010000314.1, read on the forward strand.
TAACAAACAAGAATCGCCTGTTTAAACAAAAACATTAATCTAAGACACAAATTAAAATAGACCAAGAGACTTTTACAGAAGGCATTCAACCATAAAAATTGTTTACTTTATGTGAACTTGCTTATGAAAAGAAATTCAGAGATTATCTTCACATGCTTAACCATCCACAATAATTTGAAATAAAGAATCAAATGCAACTGAATTAATTGTATAGAATCTGCTACTGAATTAAAAAAGAACTAAATTAACCTCAATAATAACATAACCAAATATCATAAATGTCTACACGACTTACCCAATTTTCTTTTGCTTGGACGGATATCCACCCATTTTTCTTTGTACTGTGGGTTTGCTCATACAAGTAAATCCGATCGCACGGTTCATTAAGTTGAAGAGACTAAAAAATATTATAAAAAATCAGCTACTTCATCACCATACCCAAGATTAAAATAAAAAAATTCATAAAGCTCATAATTACCTTCTTTTTATTTTTATATGATTTAATTATTGACATATCATCATCATCGAAATTAGATAGACAATTATTGACATATATATTTGTTGGGATTATACTGGAAAGTATGCTTTTACTTTGTATAATCAAAACTGAATTTCGGACTTATTTACTGAAATAAATTGTTTATCACTGATGCTTTAAATATCATCGAATGTTACATATATTTATCGTGATAACTGTTCAATAAATAAGTCGTGTTACATTGTAGTTAATTTAGTGATACGGATCACATAAGATTAAATTAATAATCCTTGTAACCAAAAAGTACACCATTCACGACCTAGATGAAAATGAACAATCCATCGTGTGAAAGGTTGAAGTGTAAGGCTCAGATTGGCTTGTCTTGACCAAGAGATTACACTAGTGCATGATCGATGCCTTTGAATAGGACCTCTGAGGAGGACAAATTCTTGGAATCGAACAAGGAAGAATTAGACCTCGAGTGGTTCGTTATTTCTTAATCTTCGTCCTTTAAATAGGATCACGTGTGGTTGGTAACTATTGCTTTGACTTATCATGGGTAGAGAATCAACGAGATTCAATACTTTTTATCTTGGGCAATATTATTGGTCACATCGCGATTGCTAAGATTTAATACGGAGAATCGTGTGCAAGAAACGCTTTGTTCGATTTGCCCCCTTGGGAGGTTCATAAGCTTTATCATACCAAATCTTGCAAGTGGAACTAGTTTTCGGTATGGATAATAATGTTGAACCGTTCCTTAACCAAGGACAAAAGATATTAATTAATGGAAAGCTATTTCAGTGGCTTGAATTAATTAGTGGGCTAGATAATCTTAAACACGGAAAATAATAACCGGGAGCCATATTGACTGTAATATGGGTTAAGATGGATAGTGCAATATTAATTATGTAGTGGGATTAATTAATATTTATGGGCTTGAATAATATTGTGGCTCAATATTGATAATTCAAGATCCATTGGAAGGTCCAATCTTAATTCCCCTAAAGGCCCCCTTAGTAGCCCAACATAAAGTCCAATAACTGAAAAAGGTGTTTAAAATAAAATAAATTTTGTTGCCTTATTTTTCCATGAATTTCGAAAATTATGGATTAAAAGGGGAGAAAGTTTTTCTTTGAATTTTGTTATGGAATGAAGATATGTATTCTTGGAATACAAGATTATCTCATTAAATTCAAGAAATCTCCCACTTGGTTATCCATATAGTATATTTCGAAAATTTTGAGAAAAAAGGGGAAAGAAAGATTTTCTTGATTTTCTTGAAAAGATATTATGAAAGATATGTATTTCTTGAAATACAAGAATATCTCATAAATTCAAGAAGATCCAAATCTTGAATTCTTGCCCCTATTTTTCGAAAATATTCCATAACAAAGAGGAGTTGGGATTTTTTTGTGGAATATTTTAATTATGGAGAAAAGAATATATGAGATATATTCAAGATTTCTTGGAGATCAAGAAAAAGATTTTCCCATATTATTTTATCCCAAATTTTCGACCAACACCCTCTATAAATAGGGGATGAGTGTTTCATTCCCAAGTACAATTTCATGTGCTGGAAAAATTAGTAAATCCACAAAGGTGGTGCAACAAAGTTTATTTTCCTTTTGTTAATTGTTCGCGAGCATCCTACCACCGGATTGTCGAGCAAGGATTAAGGGAATACTTGGGAAGGTTTTTCGGTGTGTTTAATCAACGAGGCCATTACCATTCCAAGAGGTATGTTTACGTAAACTCGTAGTAATTCCGCATGCGTAGGATTTACGTGAACTGATTATATGCATGATTTGTTGTTGAATTATTATTTGAATTAATATAGGATTAATTCATGCTAGTAATAATTATCAGAATTAAATTTGTATTTAAATATTTATCCCGAATAGATCCGTGCAATTAATTCCCCAACAATATTATTTCTTCTTATGTTGTCTCCTTATTTGTCTCTATTGGATACTAGTGAATGCTCAGGTTGTGTTATCACTGTCCTAAGAAACTAATAATTTATAAATGAGTAAAATAGTAAAAACTAATATATATACTCATATTTGTAAAATAACTTGGGTAATTAAAGAATGAAGTGATATGGGATAATCTCATTTTTGTGATAGGTGTGTAGATGCAACAGCTAGTGCAAGGAATGCAAAAACTGAAAACATATACTACTTTAAAAGCCTAACAATTTCATTTTTTTCATTTATACTCACAAGTTCATGCGATCGGACTGAAAAAGGCTTTCTTCCAGCAGTATGCTTGTATAGCCTTAATTCCCTGTTGCTTTTATTTATCTCGCTTAAACGCTGCAAGAGCATTATAATTGTAACAAAACAAATCAGAATTTTGGCATTGAAAAGTGTTAGCCATTAAAACTGTAACATTACGTGCATTAAAATTAGCAAAGGGAAGATTCTATATTTAAAACTGTAACATCAAAATTTTAAATCATTCTATATTTAAGCTTTGTGTTGATAATTAAATACATGCAGTGTTTTGTAAATTAACTGCAACCATCTATTGCCATGATGTATCAATTAGATTTCTCTAAAACAATCAAGTGATTGGAATTTGGAATCATAATTTTGGTAAAATAAACAATGTATAGAAATTAGAATCTGCACAAAATTTAGTGGAAAGAAGAAGAGTAAAGGGAAGATTGCTTCTCAGTGATTTATTATTCTGTTGTGTTCGATACAATTACTCAATTTATTCGTACACATCAGAGGGACACGTGTATTAATCAACTATTAAAATAACCATGCTCGATGGACAAGTGTACTCGCCAGCTTACCGGCCAAACAAGTTTGTTCGGCAAGCTGGCCGACCAAACAGGTTTGCTCGCCAACTTGCCAACCAAGCAAGTATGCTCGCCACTTGCCAACCAAGCGAGTATGCTCGCCACTTGCCGACCAAGCGAGTATGCTCGCCACTTGCCGACCAAGCAAGTATGCTCGCCAAATCTGGCAAGCATTATAGTCACTCTTATATGCTCGATGAGAACAGTGTTCCGGTATAATATTGATATGGTCAAAGGGGCGAATAGGACAATCAGTCGAGCAAAAGTTGATATGGACGACAAAAAGAGTGCCTTATAAACAAGTAAATCCAAAGGTCAACCAGGAAGACGAAGTTGAAAACGTGGCAGCATCACATGAGTTCTTGCAAGACACGAAGTCTCCAGCTCATGTTTGCCAAACCAGCTCATGCTTGTCAAAGTACTATAAATAGAAGGAAAAAGAACAAGAGACGGGTTGAGAATTTTTCCGTTCAGAAATCATCCATACTCAGAAAAATCCCTAGCACTCACACACTTACTCTCCAAATCATCTTCTTTCATAGAAGTTTTCCCCATGAGAAGTATTGTGTACTGTATATGTAAATCTCAATTTTAATATGACATCCCCGGCTTGGAATGCCCCAGAGTAGTCATTCTTGTTAAACCTGGGTCAACAATTTCTGTTATTTACCGTATTGATTTCATTTGCATTACTTATTTTGTTTGTGAGTTGTTATCAAATTAGCCACATAATATTCTCCATAAAAAACTTCGCAACAATTGGTATTTAGAAGGAGGGTAGAAAAAAACCAACCCATACATATTCAGAGATAATATATAAAGGTAAAAAGAAATATAATGCCTCAATCTAGGAATACTTCAGACGGAGAGGTCGGGGATGAGCCGAGCCTCACGCCGTAAAAATCGAAATCGACACGTAATAATTGGAGGAGGCTCAAAGATCGCCTAAAAAAAAAAAAATCGCATCACCTTAGTCGGAAACCATCAATCTTGAAGATATCGCCAACGATCGACGCAAGACAACAAAGGCCATCACTTTCTTGTTGCGAAAGCATAGAAAAGAGGGCGAAAAAGGAATTGGCCAAGTTGAAAGTTCAAGATGATGATGATCGACGCTTGCATACACCGATAGCGAGCAAGTTAAGATGAAAAGTTTCAGCATAAGCGCGGGTCAACAAAAAGATCGATGATATGTCGGACGACAAAGCCGCAAAGCGGTCCGCACCATCAGCGTTTGGACGTTTGAGGCTCTTAGTTAAAGACCGAAATCGGCAATCATAAAGGCCAGGATCCCGGAGGGAACAACCAATGAACATGCCGGGTCCTCGATCCTCATGATCGCCTCGCATCCCATAAAAGACAAGAAGAACAATAAAAATCTACGGGACTAAATTGTCTATCCATCATCGGTTGGGTAGTCAAGGATTCTTTTCATTTCTTTCATAATATATTTTCAAGAAAATCTTTCTTGCCCTTTATATTTCAAGATTTTCGAAAATTTACTATATGGATAACCAAGTGGGAGATTTCTTGAATTTAATGAGATAATCTTGTATTCCAAGAATACATATCTTCATTCCATAACAAAATTCAAAGAAAATCTTTCTCCTCTTTTAATCCATAATTTTCGAATTTATGAGGAAAAATAAGGCAACAATATTTATATTATTTAAAACACCTTTTTCAGTTATTGGACTTTATGTTGGGCTACTTAGGGGGTCTTTAGGAGAATTAAGATTGGACCTTCCAATGGATCTTGAATTATCAATATTGAGCCACAATATTATTCAAGCCCATAAATATTAATTAATCCCACTACATAATTAATATTGCAATATCCATCTTAACCCATATTACAGTCAATATGGCTCCCGGTTATTATTTCCCGTGTTTAGGATTATCTAGCCCATTAGTTTATTCAAGCCACTGAAATAGCTTTCCATTAATTAATATCTTTTGTCCTTGGTTAAGGAACGGTTCAACATTATTATCCATACCGGAAACTAGTTCCACTTGCAAGATTTGGTATGATAAAGCTTATGAACCTCCCAAGGGGGCAAATCGAACAAGCGTACTTGCACACGATTCTCCGTATTAAATCTTAGCAATCACATGTGACCAATAATATTGCCCAAGATAAAAAGTATTGAATCTCGTTGATTCTCTACCCATGATAAGTCAAAGCAATAGTTACCAACCACACGTGATCCTATTTAAGGGACGAAGATTAAGAAATAACGAACCACTGAGGTCTAATTCTTCCTTGTTCAGTTCTGAAGAATTTGTCCTCCTGTAGGTCATATTCAGTGCATCAGTCATGCACTAGTGTAATCTCTTGGTCAAGACAAGCCAATCTGAGCCTTACACTTCAACCTTTCACGATGGATTGTTCATTTCCATCTAGGTCGTGAATGGTGTACTTTTGGTTACAAGGGACTGTTAATTTAATCTTCTGTGATCTGGTATCACTAAATTAACTACAATGTAACACGTACTGTTTATTGAACAGTTATGCAGTAAATATATGTAACATTCAATGATATTTAAAGCATCAGAGATAAACAATTTATTTCAGTAAATAAGTCCGAAATTCAGTTTTGATTATACAAAGTAAAAGCATACTTTCCAGTATAATCCCAACAATCTCCCACTTATACTCAAAGTCTGCTTTTAAGTATACTACAACATGTCTCGTGTAGTTCCTAATACGTGACACCTAATGTCACCTACACGAACCTAATAATTTCTCCCACTTATACTCAAAGCAGATTGGCAACGGTCTTGACACCCATTCCTTCCACATGTCTCTCGAATGTATTCAGAGGCAGACCCTTTGTGAATGGATCTGCTAGGTTGTCTTCTGACGCTATCTTTGTCACCTCTATATCTCCTCTCTTAACGATATCTCGTATAAGATGGTATTTCCTTTCAATGTGTTTGCTGGCCTTGTGGGCTCTTGGTTCCCTTGAATTTGCAATCGCTTTGCTCGGCATTGTCACAACAAAAAAATGATTCGCCAGCAAATTCGAACTACATTCAATCCACTAGGAAGTTCTTGAGCCAAACCGCTTTCTTTTCATTTTGCCTCATAGCGACTACATATTCGGCTTCCATGGTAGAATCTGCGACGCATTTCTGCTTGACGCTTCTCCATGTCATGGCTCCTCCCCCCATGCAAAACACACTACCGGAGGTAGATTTTCTGGAATCTATGTCTGATTGGAAATCCGAGTCCGTGTAGCCGATGGGGATTAGACTATCTGACTGATAAATTAACATTCTATCCTGAGTTCTTTTCAGATACTTTAGAATGTTTTTAACTGTCATCCAATGTTCTTTCCCCGGGTTACTTTGATATCTTGCCACCATGCCAACGGCAAAGCAGATATCCGGTCTCGTACACAGCATTCCATACATAAGGCTTCCGACAGCCGAAGCATATGGAATGTCTTTCAAGTCATCTATCTCCTTTTGTGTCTTAGGGCACATTTTCTTGGATAGATGGATTCCATGTCTGAAAGGTACGAAGCCTTTCTTGGAATCTGCATCTTTGAATCGTTTCAAAGATTGTTGTCTATGTATGAAGCTTTTGCGAAAAGCCTATCATCCTTTTCTTGCGATCTCGAAAGTGATCTTGATCCCAAGGATGTGTGCGGCTTCCCTAAGTCCTTCATATCAAACTGTTTTTGAAAGCCATGCCCTTACGTCTGATAACACCTTTACATCATTCCCGATGATCAGAATGTCGTCTACGTATAGTACTAAGAATACCAATGCAGTTCCGACATGCTTTTTGTACACACAACTTTTGAACTCGTTTTGATCAAACCCATAAGACTTTATAACATGATCAAAACATTGGTTCCAAGCTCTAGATGCCTGTTTGAGTCCGTAAATGGACTTCATGAGCTTACAAACTAGGTGTTCTTGGCCTTTTTCAATGAAGCCTTGGGGTTGTTGCATGTAGATCTCTTCATCAAGACTTCCGTTAAGGAAAGCTGTCTTGACATCCATTTGCCAGATTTCAAAGTCGAGATGCGCAACAATCGATAAGAGAATTCGGATGGACTTGAGCATGGCTACGGGCGAAAAAGTTTCCTCATAATCGATCCCTTCTTTCTGAGTATAACCTTTCGCCACAAGTCTTGCCTTGAAGGTTTCCACCTTCCCGTCCGGTCCTCTTTTTCTCTTGTACACCCACTTGCAACCAATGGGTTTGACCCCATTAAGTGGTTCGACTAGCTCCCACACTCTGTTATGATCCATAGAACCCATTTCGGCTTTCATTGTTGTTTGCCAAGAAACTGCATCCTTGTCTTGGATTGCCTCGTCATATGTCCATGGGTCTGATTCGTCTTGACCGGGGATCAAGTCCGAGGACTCTCCTATCCCCATGAATCTCTCTGGTTGTTTCACAACCCTCCCACTACGACGAGGTTCCGGTTGTGTAAGTGTGTCGTTTGGTATGTCATCTTGTACAGTTGGCACTGAGGTTATCCCTCTTAGCTCATTTAAGGTAATCTCACTTCTGGGTCTTCTTTCGTTCATATAGTCTTCTTCCAAAAATCTAAAGTGGGTGCTTATTACCACCTTTTGATCTTCGGGACCATAGAACATACACCCTTTTGTTCCCTCAGGGTATCCCACAAACAACCTTAATTCTGATCGAGGATCCAATTTACCGGCTTCCTTGTCCAACACGTAGGCCGGACACCCCCAAATTTTCATGTGTCTCAAACTGGGCTTGCGCCCCGTCCACAATTCTTTGGGAGTTTTGGGAACCGATTTGGATGGAACCAAGTTCAGAATGTAGGCTGTTGTTTCCAAGGCATGACCCCAGAACGACTTGGGAAGATCCGCATAACTCATCATAGATCTAACCATTTCCAAAAGAGTTCTGTTTCTTCGCTCTGCAACCCCATTTTGTTGAGGGGTTCCGGGTGCAGTTAGCTGGGATGCAATCCCTTCATCAGACAAGTAGTTCAAAAACTCATCGATGAGGTATTCGCCTCCACGATCGGATCGTAGGGACTTGATACGTTTTTCCCTATGATTCTCTGCTTGAGCCTTAAATTCTTTGATTTCTCAAAGGTCTCAGATTTATGCTTCATAAGGAAAATATAACCGTACCTTGAGTAGTCATCAATAAAAGTGACGAAATACTCATAACCTCCTCTTGCTTTGGTTGACATTGGACCACATACATCTGTGTGAACGATTTCTAACACTTCTTTGGCTCTATTCCCCTTGGCTCCAAATGCCCTCTTGGTCATTTTACCCTCCAAACATGATTCGCAGGTTGGAATAGGTTCAACTTGGAGAAACTCCAGTGAACCGTCTTTCACCAACCTTTGGATCCTCTTTGGATTTATATGTCCCAATCTTAGATGCCATAGAAGTGTCTCGTTCACGTGTGATGAACGTTTTCTTTTCTCGGAAACAGTTGATGTGTTATAGGATGCATTTCGTGAGTGGTGTGGACAGTTAATTGTATAGAGATTATTCGATAACGTTCCATGACAGATAAATTTATCATAAAGAGAAATGGTAACAACTTTATTAAAAGTAACCGAATATCCATCAAGAAAAAGTTTAGAAACTGAAATTAAATTCTTTCTAAAATTCGGAACGTAAAGAACATCTCTTAAAATTAAAACTATGTCTTCAAAAGACAGGTGTACTTCTCCCACTGCTTCAGCTGCCACTCTCGTAGAATTGCCCAGTGTGATGAGGATCTCACTCTCACTAAGTTGTCGGGTCCGCTTGAACCCCTGTAAAGTGAAACAAACATGATCAGTGGATCCCGTATCCACTACCCATAAATGGGAGGCATACGCCGCTAAGCAAGTTTCAACAACTAGTGCGTGAGAATTACCTTTCTTTCCATTCCTTTTGGGTTTGGAACAGGCTGACCTCCAATGTCCTTTTTTTTCACCATGATTAAAGCACTTCCCCACCCATTTGGCTTGTTCACTCCTTTACCTCCCTTCACCTTTTCTTTGCCATTGGTAACACTTGAGTTCACTTGCTTGTGGCTTTTGTCCTTTTTCTTGTTCTTACCACCCCTTGGCCTAGAAGAAGAAGAAGGTCCATTTGCCACCAAGGCTTGGCTCTTTTGCCCCAATATCGCCTCTGCCGAGACCAAAGCTTGCAATAGATCAAGCATCGAGAACTTCTGATTATTCATCTTTTAGTTCAGCCTGAACTGTTCAAAACTTTTCGGCAGAGAGTGGAGCACGAAATCGATTTGGGTCTCGATGTCGTATTCAGCACCAAGTACCTCAAGTTTGTTAAGGTGAGCCATCATCTGGAGAACGTGCTCCCTTACGGGCGTTCCCTCCACCATTTTCATAGAGAGCAAGTCCCTCATGGTGATCTGACGAGCAACACGGTTCTGATGTTGAAACATCGCTTTAAGACTAGTCATGATGTCTGCAGCGGTCTCAACGTTCTGGTGTTGGTGTTGCAACACATCTGACATAGAAGCCAAGATGGTACACTTTGCCATTTTGTTGAACGCGCTCCCGGTCAAAGATACTCTTTCTTAACCGTTTTAGTTGACTCATCTTTTTGCTTTTTTACGGTTTAGGTGTAGTGAGAACCCGGTTATGGCTTTTGTCAAAATGAGGACAATAGTAAGTTTACGATTCCAATCAACGAAGTTTTCACCAGTAAGCAAATTGTCTTTAAGTATATTGAACAGTGGATTAAAAGGTTGCGACATGATGAACTGAAATAAACAATAATATGCATAAGCACAAATATATCACAAGGTTCGATCACATGCATCTTATTAAAATCTCAAAAAAAATATGAACATGCATCAGCCAACATCTCAAAACAGTTTAAATATGCCACGTGGGGTGGGTCATTATTTAAACACATTCAAGCAGGTTACAAACAAGAACAGTTATTAAGCCTTTAATATCCAGATTAATAGTTGGCTCCCACTTGACCAATATAAAATTGACAGGGACTTCGGGGAAGTATATGCATATCAATTTTATACCTAAGTAATAACCATGATTAAATACAGAATTATTATTTCGCTTTGAAGCGAGCCTCGTGGGGAGGGTCATCGCCGCCACTAGTAATAATCCACAATCATCCATTTGGAATTCATTCATGTGAAAGCTAACTTTTGACCGTCCCGTGGGGGGAATTTCTCCAAAAGAATTCACAAATAAATAAATCATGGAGGTCAAAATTAATTCAATTTTATTAACCGGAATAAAATTGTCAATTAATTATTTAAACATACTTAGTAATTTTTGAAGGTGAGATTTTTCATTGGGCAACTCTCATGCAAACACATTTAAACAAATTAAATAAAGCACAAGAAAACACAATAATAGATCAAGCAAAGCGGAAAAATAAACATATTGGGCACAAAATATCCAATTGTCATGGTTTGATTTTTCTTGGCTTGATTTTGAAGAAACGTCGTCTTGAATTTCTCTCACTCGATCGTCTCGAAAAGAACTCCGTCTCGAAACGCCACGCCAAGTAGCTCGCGATCGGGATGACGCCTCAAGATCCGGCCGCCCCTTGGCCGAAGTCACCTCGGCGGCTTCAAAGACGCCTCGGACAGCACCGCCCGCGCGTGCCTCGGCGCGCCTAAGGCGGCTACTTCAGCGTATCGTATACAGATCTCTCCTCGCCCCATATCTCGGCGGCGCCGCGCCATCGCCATCGTTTGCCCGTCCGCCTCGGCCGCCCAAGATGGTCCAAGGCGTCGGGCCGATCCCGCCCGACGCCTAGCGTCGCGCCCGTGCGCATGGGCCCTGAATTAGATAATTAATTTTTTTGGGATGAAAAATGGATTATAAAAAAGTCATGTGACCAAAAACTTTGTTTCTCGTACAACAATTGTTGTAACTTGTTAATGAACCCCATGGTATATTTGAAAGGAGGGTAACACTTGCGTGACAGTCTCACGGTGAGACGGACCATAATTTGGATAATGAGGGTTTCACAGTTTGGATGGTGTTGGGATTAAATCCTAAATGGTCCCATAACTTTTTACCTTTTTTGATTTAGTCCCATAACTATTTTTTGGAACGATTTAGTCCCCTAACTATTAAAATTGCTCAATTTTTATCCCATAACTATTTTTTGGAACAATTTAGTCACATAACTACTAAAATTGTTCAATTTTCATCCTATAACTATTTTTTTGAATAACTTAGTGTCATAACTACTAGAATGGCTCAATTTCAGTCCTATTTTGTCGAAAATCACCCAAAAGTGACATTGTTTCACCAGCGTGTTAGTCACGTGCAACTCTAAATTGGGAATTCCAGTGGGAAACACTTATTTGACACAATTTAAACACCTAAAAATTAAATTGTGGCTGAAAAATTATTGCTCTTCGCCAAATTGAGTTCTCATGGATTTAAGGATGAATATTGGGGAAGTACCCAATTTTAGAGAATTGGGGTGATTTAATCTCGCCCCCTTTCTTTTATATTTGTTTCAGTAATTTTTCTTTTTATGTTAATTAATGGTGTGTATTTCATTTAATTGAGAAGTGTATTAAATTGTGCAAATCAGTTACTAAAACACGAGCTTTGCTGGAACCTCGAATTTAAAATGGTACACTGGTCAAACTACGTTGTTTTGGGTTAATTCCGGCAAAATAGAACGAAAATTGAACAATTCTAGTAGTCACGGGAATAATCATTCCAAAAAATAGTTAACGGACGAAAATTGAGCAATCCTAGTAGTTATGGGACTAAATCATTCTAAAAAATAGTTAAGGGACGAAAATTGAGCAATTTTAATAGTTACGGGACTAAATCATTCCCAAAAAAAAGTTGCGGGACTAAATCAAAAAAAGTGAAAAGATATAGGACCATTTAGAATTTAATCCCAAAAGTGTTAGTTTGTAATCCGTCTTTTATAGTTTGTAATCCATTTCATCATTCAAACCGTTTCATATGATTTTTTGCCTCAGAAGTGATTGATTTGAATTTTCTGTTGTAGCTTACTTTGGAACTGCTGTGATCTTTTCTTTGTTGTTTATTGTTTGGAAGGTTGTCTTGTAACTCTGTTGTAACTTAGGTGTTGTTGTCATTCTTCTTTATCCCTTGGGTTGGAGTACCTACTCCTGTTTAATATATAAAAAGTTTTTGCTGATCAATTTGTGTTTTTGAAACGAACTACGAGTTATGAGAAAATATGTAGGGTAAATTGCAGATTTTGTCCCAAGAGATTGGATCCAATACAGTTTTTGTCCTTTGGTTTCAAAATCGTCTTTTTTTTAGCAGTTTTGATCCCAACCGTTAGTCAAATGGACTAAAATCGTTAGTTGATCAAAAAATTTATGGGACCAAATTTGCAAAATTAAGGGAAATTAAATGTTAGGTTAGGTTTGGATTAGCCGTTAGGACTTAGGAGAATTACCAGTTGACGAATTCCATTTGGAAAGATTTAAAAAAATGAATTACTAGAATTAATATATATATAATTTAAAATCTAGAATTCTTAAAAAAAATTAAGAGGTGTATAAAGTTTATGATTAACTCATTAATTAATAGTAAAGTTTATTTTTTAACCTTATTCACATTAAAATTATGAAATAAAATATGAATTATATTGAGATATTTAGAAAAAGAAAGCAGTGAATACTCATTGGAATGATAAATAAATCTATGTAACTTTGCCTATTGATGGAAGAATTAAGTATTATTTACCCTCTATATTGTATAGATTGCAAGTACCACCCAGGAGATAAAGAAGACAGTGATGTTATAATTCTATAAAGTAGGGGTTTTTAATGTTTTTAATTATTGTGGTCAAATATATATAATGGTAATAATGTACACTACACCATATATAGAAAAAGAAGAAGTTGATTTGTACCACGCACTATAGTTGAAAACTGTGCCACATGTGTACGTAGGTACCGAACCCTAACCCCTACCTAGACATGTATACTTGAACAATTGATATCCCACTTGAACATTTTCCAAAAATCTCAAAACTTAATTAAAGGACATTATATAGTATAAATAGTAGCACTTGTCCTCATATTTTAACACACCAAATCAAGCAGTTTGTTCTTCCACATATACATATAAGAACAAATTAAAAGTATTACTCTTCAAAAAATATAATGGCTCACAAAACTGCCTTTCTCCTCATTGCTATGATTGTGTTCACGAGCGCGTACCCATTGGCCGATGCCCAAATCCTGGGCGGGCTCACTAACACAGTAATCCCACTCATGAACCTCCCGACCCAAATCGTGAACACAATCCTGGCTCCACTCCTGGCCATAATCAGAAGTCTCAACATCACCGGCATTCTGACATGCCCCGGCAGCAGCCAGCCCGTGGGCGGGGCGTTGGTCAGTCTCAATTGCACCACGCTCTTGGGCGGGACAGCTATACTCGGCCAATCCACCACCAACGCCAACGGATCTTTTGCCATCTCTGTCCCCAGTATATTAGGGCTTCTTAGCCCCGTATTCCCACTCCCATGCATCCTCACTACTAACCTCATCAACCAAACCGTCTGCCCCCTTGTGTCCACCGTTAACGGCACCGTTAACGGAGTTGCTACCACTCTTACTAGTACCCTCTCCGCCCTCAGTTTAACAATTACTGGACTACTCCGGGCCATTTTGGGCCTTACAGCAACGGGATTTGTCAACGTCGGTACCTAATTGCCATCATCAACAACTATCTTCCTTATTTCTTCTCCTTAATTTATAGTTATATAAAAAAATATTATGTCTGTTAGTAGTTAATTTGGTTAAGAATAACGTAGCAAGCAAGCACGCACGCATGCAATGTATCATGCAAATTAATTATGTAGCTAGCTAGCTAGCTTGTTCTCATTACCATCGACCTTGCATTGTTGATTTTTAAGTCAACAATATATCTCTAACCTTTTATATATGTATTAATTTCACACTCATATTATAATAATGGAGAAGATCAAAGTTTCATTTTGGTCCCATAAGTATTGATTGACTTTTGATTATGATCTTTTAAGTTTTAAAAAAAATTGAAATTCGTCCATTAACCTGCTGTTGCAGCAGGTGATCGAGTCGGTCATACACCATATGTGTAATTGATTTTTGGGATTAAATTTTTTATAGTCCAATAACTTACATCGATTTTGATTTTGGTCCCATATATAAGTATTAGTTGACTTTTGATTATGGTCCTATAAGTTTCGAAGCGCCACCTTGCATGCTGATTCTTCATCCTAGCTATTTGATTTTTTAAGTTGCTATATCTGAAATCCGTCCTGAAACTCGATCCGAACCCGCCTTCAAATAATTTAGATTAAAAAATATCGCATAAATTGCACTTTTGGTCCCAAGACAATAGGCCAATTGCAAAGTGGTCCTTTTTTCAACAAATATAGTCCCATAAGATTTTCCATCCATTTCTAGTTGTATTGAGTCACACACGCCGTTAATTGCAGATCCGGTCTGAAAAAATTGCAAATTCGGTCCCAAAAAAATTAAAGATTTGGTCCCAACAAAATTAATTTGATCTTTTCTTAGTGTAATTTTCGAATTTTACATAAATTAATTTATAAATTATTAATTACAGTTTTATAATTAATTTATAATCTATTTAGTGTAGCTTTGAGATTTTTCATAAATTTATTCATTTTTTATTCCTGTTAATTTAGTTTATAATTTGGTTTCTATAAAAATAATATTTAGATTGTTAATCTTTTTAAAAAAACGTACTTGTTGTATAAAATAAGTTTCTTATGTTATTATTTGATTTAAACAAATTTAGAGTGAGTCTCATGTGCATCGGGTGCACCGTGCACTTCATGGTGTATTCTTGAAACATAAAACTTGTGACACTGAACCATACAACTTGTTTACACTGAAACGTGTGTAAGCAAATAAAATTTACACCCAATTAAAAGATAACACGTGTATATGTTTATATTAATATCATAATAAATCAATTAATTATTTATTGTGAATTTGCTAAATTAATTCTCAAAATTAACTAATTAAATGATTGATATTTAATATATACATGGTGCAAGGCAGTCAAATTTTACGAGCATCGAGATCTTGTATTTTGCTAATTGGACTAATATTTGATCATAAATAGAAGGGAATTAATGACAAATCAATCAAATTAAATGATTTTCGTTAATTACGCCATCAAATCCCTTCGACCAATCAGAGGCCGTCACGTGGCACCACAATTGTCATCCTTCACCCTATAAATAGAGGTTCAAATCAATGTTTCAGAAGGTCAAGGCCAGAAACAAGATGGAATAAGTCACTAAAGATCGCATTGCCTCCCTACTACCAAATTGTAGGAAAAAATTCAGAATACGTCGCTCTGACCCGGTACTACTAAAAATTCAGAATATGTCGCTTAGACCCCGGTAATACAAAAAATTCGGAATAAGTCATTGAGACCCTGGTATCATTCATTTTGAGAGAGGAATCAAGAGATCAACGAGAGTTGTAATCCCAAAATTCTAAATAAATATATATGTTTACCTCTTTTCCCGTCTTCTACATGTTTTTTTGCAGGTTTTGGAATTTATTGGTTTACAACGTGCAACCTATGTTCGTGAAACAATTTACACATTTCAGTGTAAACAAGTTGTATGATTCAATGCAACAAATTGTATATTTTAACTATACATTATAGAGTGCACAGTGCACCTGGTACATACAAGACCTAACTAAAAATTTAATATTAATTTTTAGTATATAATAACTATCCAAATAAATTTATAATTCAGAAATTATTAGTGTAATTTCATAATTTAGATTTATAAAAATGTAATTAATATTTTTGAATTCAGTTTGATATTACAGATTCTATATATTTTTTTTAATTTTTTTTTAAAAATTATACATAAATTATTACTTGGCTTGAAATATTTATTTTTTGTATTTTAAACTATATAAGACACACACCCTCTCTCTGTCTCTCTCGAGGAGGTTGAGTGATAAGCTCTGCATTGGGAAGCCACAGAAACGTCAAATCAATCGGAGCAAATATATTGAAATTGGAGCAGAGATGGAATAATGGGGGAAGAGAGTAGTTAAGACATTACCTATTTAAAATTGGACCTAAGAGTATTTATTTTTATTGGTGGACTTGTTAGTAATTAATTTTGTTTATTTTTAGATATTTATCATAAAAGGCGCACTCCAAAATTTTGGTGCACCTCCCAAAGTTACAATCCGACTCTACACTTTGGAAACGAAATAGCAGTACATATCTCTTCTGCATGGTGATTAAGCAGACTATAAGGACTAAGGTCATAGAGTCGTCGAGTGTTTCACTGCATCTTCTTGGTCAGCATTTGATTATATATGCATCAAAAGAGTCGAAACCAAATTACTAATAATTATAATTGCTTTAAAAATGAATTGACGAGATAACGCTACAAATCAATTGAACAACAACTAGTTGAAAATAAAATTAATTTACAAAAAAAAAAAAAAAATCCACAAACAATAATTTTGAAATAAACCAAAGAGGAGATGGTATATTTATCTCACAAAAAAAAAATCCTAAGCTTACTAAAAAGGTTCAAGATTGAAGGGTGCAAGACCGTAGTCACTCCACTTGACAACTCTAAAACGCTACAAAATTAAGATGGCTCACCAAAAGTAGACATCTCATGACATTTTGAAGCATGATCGGAAGCCTACTCTACCTCACAACGATTCGACCTGATATAATGTACGCGACGAGCTTCCTATCAAGGTTTATGTAAAATCCAAGTCAAATTTACTACGGAGTATCTTCAAGGAACTAAGAACTTCGGCATCGAGTATGAATCAACACCTGACTCAAAGTTAATCGGCTATATTGACAGTGACTGGGCAGGTTCATTTGACGACATGAAAAGCACGTCAAGCTATGCATTTAAAATGGGTTCAAGAATATTTTTTTGTGCATCCAGAAAGCAAGAAACAGTTGCACAATCATCAAC
>JBBCBC010000264.1:0-45719 GCA_037126765.1 Stenogyne calaminthoides
TTTGAACCGTTTGGATTCTGGCGGACCCTGACACATCCATGAAGCTCTTTCTGAGGCCGTCGACGTGGCAATTGGCTTGCCGATTGGAGGCCGTTTTCGAGTCCAAAATCGGCCGTTTCGGGTGTTGTTGGGCCAAAAACGCGGCTTGCGGGCCCGCGCTTCGTCTCGGATCGACCCGAATCCATCCTTGGTAGCGAGGCGAGCGGGCGATCTAAAAGCGCATTGATTTTTTTCGTGGAAATAAAAATGAGCACTAGAGGCTGGCCATGACAAAATGTAAGCGCGGAAAAAAATCGAAAAAAAGGGGTGCAACCACGAGGACTTCGGTCACCCATCTAGTACTACTCTCGCCCAAAGCGCGCTTAACCCGGAGTTTGATGGGATCCGGTGCATTAGTCTTTGGTATGATCGCACGAACATGATTCCAGCGATAATTCTTTGTTATGCGAAAGCCGTATCGCTCATTAAGCCGGCGAATGTTAGAACGGCGTAACTTTTGAGCCGTTTGGACTCGCAGCGACCCCGCACATCCATCCGCGAAGCTCTTTACGAGGCCGTCGGCGTGGCAATTGGCTTACCCGATTGGAGGCCGTTTTCGAGTCAAAATCGACCGTTTGGTGTTGTTGGGCCAAAAAGCGGCGGCTTGCGGGCCGCGCTTCGTCTCGGATCCGACCGAATCCATCCGCGGCCTGGCGAGCGGGCGATCTAAAAGCGCATTGATTTTTCGTGGAAATAAAATGAGCGCACTAAAAGGCCGTGGCCATGACAAAAAGCGGATAAAAAAACGACAAAAAAGGGGTGCAACCACGAGGACTTCGGGGTCACCCATCTAGTACTACTCTCGCCCAAGCTTGCGCTTAACCCGGAGTTACGATGGGATCCGGTGCATTAGTCTTTGGTATGATCGCACCAAACATGATTCCCGCGGTAATTCTTTGTTATCGCGAAACCGTATATGCGCTAGCCGGCCGAATGTTAGAACGGCGTAACTTTTGAACCGTTTGGATTCTCACGACCCACAGCACATCCGCGAAGCTCTCTTTACGAGGCCGTCGGCGTGGCAATTGGCTTACCCGATTGGAGGCCGTTTTCGAGTCAAAATCGGCCGTTTCCGGGTGTTGTTGGGCCAAAAGCAGCGGCTTGCGGGCCAGCGCTTCGTCTCGGATCGACCCGAATCCATCCTTGGTAGCGAAGCGAGCGGGCGATCTAAAAGCGCATTGATTTTTTCGAGGAAATAAAAATGAGCACTAGGCTGGCCATGACAAAAGTAGCGGAGAAAAATCGACAAAAAGGGGTGCAACCACGAGGACTTCGAGGGGTCACCC
Source organism: Stenogyne calaminthoides (assembly GCA_037126765.1). Taxonomy (NCBI): domain Eukaryota; kingdom Viridiplantae; phylum Streptophyta; class Magnoliopsida; order Lamiales; family Lamiaceae; genus Stenogyne; species Stenogyne calaminthoides. The sequence goes on from JBBCBC010000264.1 coordinate 1,326, forward strand.
ATCTAGTACTACTCTCGCCCAAGCACGCTTAACCCGGAGTTACGATGGGATCCGGTGCATTAGTCTTTGGTATGATCGCACCCGACATGATTCCCGGTAATTCTTTGTTATCACGAAACCGTATATCGCTAGTAAGCTTGGGCGAATGTTAGAACGGCGTAACTTTTGAACCGTTTGGAGATTCTGGCGGACCCACGGCACATCCGCGAAGCTCTCTTTACGAGGCCGTCGGCGTGGCAATTGGCTTACCCGATTGGAGGCATTTTCGAGTCAAAATCGACCGTTTCGGGTGTTGTTGGGCCAAAAAAGCGGCTTCTTGCGGGCGGCGCTTCGTCTCGGATCGACCGAATCCATCCCGTAGCGTGGCGAGCGGGCGATCTAAAAAGCGCATTGATTTTTTCAAGGAAATAAAAAATGAGCGCACTAGAAGCTGGCCATGACAAAATGTAGCGGAGAAAAATCGACAAAAGGGGTGCAACCACGAGGACTTCGAGGGGTCACCCATCTAGTACTACTCTCGCCCAAGCTGCGCTTAACCCGGAGTTCGATGGGATCCGGTGCATTAGTCTTTGGTATGATCGCACCCGACATGATTCCCCGGTAATTCTTTGTTATCACGGCCGTATGTCGCGCTAAGCCGGCGAATGTTAGAACTTCGGCGTAACTTTTGAGCCGTTTGGGATTCTGGCAGACCTGGCACATCCGCGAAGCTCTTTACGAGGCCGTCGGCGTGGCAATTGGCTTGCCCGATTGGAGGCCATTTTCGAGTCAAAATCGACCGTTTGGTGTTGTTGGGCCAAAAAAAGCGGCTTGCGGGCCAGCTTCGTCTCGGATCGAGACCCGAATCCATCCTTGGTGTTGCGTGGCGAGCGGGCGATCTAAAAGCGCATTGATTTTTCGAGTAAATAAAAATGAGCGCACTAAATGGCCATGACAAAGTAAGCAGCGGAGAAAAATCGACAAAAAGGGGTGCAACCACGAGGACTTCGGTCACCCATCTAGTACTACTCTCGCCCAAACCGCGCTTAACCCGGAGTTCGATGGGATCCGGTGCATTAGTCTTTGGTATGATCGCGCCGACATGATTCCCGATAATTCTTTATTATCACGAGACGGCCCGTATCGTAGCGCTAAGCCCGGCGAATGTTAGAATGGCGTAACTTTTGAACCGTTTGGATTTACAGCGACCCGCGGCACATCCGCGCGAAGCTCTTTTACGAGGCCGTCGGCGTGGCAATTGGCTTCCCGATTGGAGGCCATTTTCGAGTCAAAATCGACCGTCCGGGTGTTGTTGGGCCAAAAAGCGCAACTGCGGGCCGGCGCTTCGTCTCGGATCGACCGAATCCATCCAGCGGTAGCGAGGCGAGCGGGCGATCTAAAAGCGCATTGATTTTTTCGAGGAAATAAAAATGAGCGCGCACTAGGCTGGCCATGACAAAATGTAGCGGAGAAAAATCGACAAAAAGGGGTGCAACACGAGGACTTCGGGGTCACCCATCTAGTACTACTCTCGCCCAAAGCGCGCTTAACCCGGAGTTTGATGGGATCCGGTGCATTAGTCTTTGGTATGATCGCGCCAAACATGATTCCCGCGGTAATTCTTTGTTATCACGAAACCGTATATTTAAGCCGGCGAATGTTAGAACCCGGCGTAACTTTTGAACCGTTTGGAGTTCTGGCGGGCCTGACACATCCCGCGAAGCTCTTTACGAAGGCCGTCGGCGTGGCAATTGGCTTGCCGATTGGAGGCCATTTTCGAGTCCAAATCGACCGTTTCGGGTGTTGTTGGGCCAAAAATGCGGCGGGGCCAGCCGCTCGTCTCGGATCGACCGAATCCATCCCTTGGCCTGGAAAGCGGGCGATCTAAAAGCGCATTGATTTTTTCGTGGAAATAAAATGAGCGCACTAGAAGTGGCCATGACAAAAATGTAGCGGAGAAAAATCACGACAAAAAGGGGGCAACACGAGGACTTCCGGGGTCACCCATCTAGTACTACTCTCGCCCAAGCGCGCTTAACCCGGAGTTACGATGGGATCCGGTGCATTAGTCTTTGGTATGATCGCACCGACATGATTCCCACGATAATTCTTTGTTATTATGAGAAACCGTATCGCCTTGCATTAAGCGGCGAATGTTAGAACGGCGTAACTTTTGAACCGTTTGGAGTTCTGGCGGGACCCAAACACATCCACCTTGAAGCTCTTTACGAGGCCGTCGGCGTGGCAATTGGCTTGCCCGATTGGAGGCCATTTTCGAGTCAAAATCGACCGTTCGGGTGTTGTTGGGCCAAAAGCAGCGGCTTGCGGGCCAGCGCTTCGTCTCGGATCGACCCGAATCCATCCCGGCGTAAAGGCGAGCGGGCGATCTTAAAGCGCATTGATTTTTTCGTGGAAATAAAAATGAACGCACTAGAACTGGCCATGACAAAAGTAAACGCGGAGAAAAATGCAGCAAAAAGGGGTGCAACACGAGGACTTCCCAGGGGGTCACCCATCCTAGTACTACTCTCGCCCAAGCACGCTTAACTCCGGAGTTATGATGGGATCCGGTGCATTAGTCTTTGGTATGATCGCCCAAACATGATTCCACGGTAATTCTTTGTTATCTGAAACCGTATATCATTGTATTAAGCCGGCGAATGTTAGAAGCGGCGTAACTTTTGAACCGTTTTGGATTCACGCGACCCTGACACATCCGCATTCCGCGAAGCTCTTTCTGAGGCCGTCGACGTGGCAATTGGGCTTGCCGATTGGAGGCCGTTTTCGAGTCAAAATCGACCGTTTCGGGTGTTGTTGGGCCAAAAATGCAGCGGCTTGCGGGCGGGCGCTTCGTCTCGGATCGACCGAATCCATCGCGGTAGCGTGGCGAGCGGGCGATCTAAAAGCGCATTGATTTTTTCGAGGAAATAAAAAGCGCACTAGAAGCTGGCCATGACAAAATGCTTAGCGGAGAAAAATCGACAAAGGGGGGTGCAACACGAGGACTTTCGGGGGTCACCCATCTAGTACTACTCTCGCAAAAGCTGCGCTTAACCCGGAGTTACGATGGGATCCGGTGCATTAGTCTTTGGTATGATCGCACCGACATGATTCCCGCGATAATTCTTTGTTATCACGAAACCGTATCATTCTTTTGTATAATCGCGCCTCGAATGTTAAGCGGCGAATGTTAGAACCGAGCGTAACTTTTGAACCGTTTGGATTCGCACGGGCCCCACGGCACACATCCATCGAAGCTCTTTCTGAGGCCGTCGACGTGGCAATTGGCTTGCCGATTGGAGGCCATTTTCGAGTCCAAATCGACCGTTTCGGGTGTTGTTGGGCCAAAAACGCGGCTTGCGGGCCCGCGCTCGTCTCGGATCCGACCCGAATCCATCCGCAGCGCGAGGCGAACGGGCCGATCTAAAGCGCATTGATTTTTTCGAGGAAATAAAATGAGCGCACTAGAATTGGCCATGACAAAAGTAAGCGGATAAAAAATCGGCAAAGGGGGTGCAACACGAGGACTTCGAGGGTCACCCATCTAGTACTACTCTCGCCCAAGCAGCGCTTAACCGGAGTTCGATGGGATCCGGTGCATTAGTCTTTGGTATGATCGCACCCAAACATGATTCCCGCGGTAATTCTTTGTTATAAACCGTATCGCCTTGTTAAGCTTCGGCGAATGTTAGAACTGACGTAACTTTTGAACCGTTTGGAGCTACGCGGGCCACAGCACATCCACGCGAAGCTCTTTCTGAGGCCGTCGACGTGGCAATTGGCTTGCCGATTGGAGGCCATTTTCGAGTCCAAATCGACCGTTTCGGGTGTTGTTGGGCCAAAAACGCGGCTTGCGGGCCCGCGCTCGTCTCGGATCCGACCCGAATCCATCCGCAGCGCGAGGCGAACGGGCCGATCTAAAGCGCATTGATTTTTTCGTGGAAATAAAAATGAAGCAGCACTAGAAGCTGGCCATGACAAAATAAAGCGGAGAAAAATCACGACAAAAAGGGGTGCAACACGAGGACTTCGAGGGGTCACCCATCTAGTACTACTCTCGCCCAAACGCGCTTAACCCGGAGTTCGATGGGATCCGGTGCATTAGTCTTTGGTATGATCGCACCAACATGATTCCCACGATAATTCTTTGTTATCGAAACCGTATCGCCTTATTAAGCCGGCGAATGTTGAGAACTACGTAACTTTTGAGCCGTTTAGTTCTGGCGGACCCACGGCACATCCGCGAAGCTCTTTCTGAGGCCGTCGACGTGGCAATTGGCTTGCCGATTGGAGGCCGTTTTCGAGTCCAAAATCGGCCGTTTCGGGTGTTGTTGGGCCAAAAACGCGGCTTGCGGGCCCGCGCTCGTCTCGGATCGACCCGAATCCATCCGCGGTGGCGTGGCGAGCAGGCGATCTAAAAGCGCATTGATTTTTTTCGTGGAAATAAAAATGAGCGCACTAGAAGCTGGCCATGACAAAATGTAGCGGATAAAAAATCAAAAAGGGGTGCAACCACGAGGACTTCCCAGGGGGTCACCCATCCTAGTACTACTCTCGCCCAAGCACGCTTAACTTTTAGGAGTTCTGATGGGATCCGGTGCATTAGTCTTTGGTATGATCGCACCCAACATGATTCCCACGGTAATTCTTTGTTATCACGAAACCCGTATCGCCTAAGCCGGCGAATGTTAGAACTGACGTAACTTTTGAACCGTTTGGAGCTACGCGGGCCACAGCACATCCACGCGAAAGCTCTTTCTGAGGCCGTCGACGTGGCAATTGGCTTGCCGATTGGAGGCCGTTTTCGAGTCCAAATCGACCGTTTGGTGTTGTTGGGCCAAAAGCGGCTTGCGGGCCAGCGCTTCGTCTCGGATCGACCGAATCCATCGCGGTAGCGTGGCGAGCGGGCGATCTAAAAGCGCATTGATTTTTTCGTGGAAATAAAATGAGCAGCACTTTTCGGCCGCCATGACAAAATAAGCAGCGGAGAAAAAAATCGACAAAAAGGGGGTGCAACCACGAGGACTTCCCGGGGTCACCCATCTAGTACTACTCTCGCCCAAAACACGCTTAACCCGGAGTTTCGATGGGATCCGGTGCATTAGTCTTTGGTATGATCGCACCAAACATGATTCCCGCGGTAATTCTTTGTTATCACGAAACCAAGTATCGTATGTAAGCCCGGCGAATGTTAGAACCGGCGTAACTTTTGAACCGTTTTGGATTCACGCGGACCCGCGCACATCCCGCGAAGCTCTTTACGAGGCCGTCGGCGTGGCAATTGGCTTGCCGATTGGAGGCCATTTTCGAGTCAAAATCGACCGTTTTGGTGTTGTTGGGCCAAAAAAGCGGCTTGCGGGCTTCGCGGGCGCTTCGTCTCGGATCGGCCGAATCCATCCGCGTAGCGTGGCGAGCGGGCGATCTAAAAGCGCATTGATTTTTTCGTGGAAATAAAATGAGCGCACTAGCTGGCCATGACAAAGTAAGCGGAGAAAAATCGACAAAAAGGGGTGCAACACGAGGACTTCGGGGTCACCCATCCTAGTACTACTCTCGCCCAAACACGCTTAACCCGGAGTTACGATGGGATCCGGTGCATTAGTCTTTGGTATGATCGCTTTTGAAACATGATTCCCGCGATAATTCTTTGTTATGCGAAACCGTATCGCGCTAAGCCGGCGAATGTTAGGCAGCGTAACTTTTGAGCCGTTTGGATTCTGGCGGGCCCGCGGCACATCCGCGTGAAGCTCTTTACGAGGCCGTCGGCGTGGCAATTGGCTTGCCGATTGGAGGCCATTTCGAGTCAAAATCGGCCGTTCGGGTGTTGTTGGGCCCAGCGGCGGCGGGCGGGCAGCTTCGTCTCGGATCGACCGAATCCATCGCGGCCTAGCGCGAGCGGGCGATCTAAAAGCGCATTGATTTTTTCGTGGAAATAAAATGAGCGCACTAGAAATGGCCATGACAAAATGTAAGCGGAGAAAAATCGACAAAAAGGGGTGCAACCACGAGGACTTCGGGTCACCCATCCTAGTACTACTCTCGCCCAAGCACGCTTAACCCGGAGTTCGATGGGATCCGGTGCATTAGTCTTTGGTATGATCGCACCAAACATGATTCCCGCGATAATTCTTTGTTATCACGAAGCCGTGTCATCGTCGTTAAGCCGGCGAATGTTAGAACTCGACGTAACTTTTGAACCGTTTGGATTCGCGGGCCCAAGCACATCCCGAAGCTCTTTACGAGGCCGTCGGCGTGGCAATTGGCTTACCCGATTGGAGGCCGTTTTCGAGTCAAAATCGGCCGTTCCGGGTGTTGTTGGGCCAAAAAGCAGCGGCTTGCGGGCCGCGCGTCGTCTCGGATCGACCGAATCCATCGCGCGCGTGGCGAGCGGGCGATCTAAAAGCGCATTGATTTTTTTTCGAGGAAATAAAATGAACGCACTAGAAGCTGGCCATGACAAAATAAGCGGAGAAAAATCGAAAAAGGGGTGCAACCACGAGGACTTCGAGGGGGTCACCCATCCTAGTACTACTCTCGCCCCAAGCGCGCTTAACCCGGAGTTACGATGGGATCCGGTGCATTAGTCTTTGGTATGATCGCAACATGATTCCCACGATAATTCTTTGTTATCTGAAACCGTATCGCGCTAAGCCGCCCGAATGTTAGAAGAACGGCGTAACTTTTGAACCGTTTGGATTCACGCGGACCCACAGCACATCCACCTTGAAGCTCTTTTACGAGGCCGTCGGCGTGGCAATTGGCTTGCCGATTGGAGGCCATTTTCGAGTCAAAATCGACCGTTTGGTGTTGTTGTTGGGCCAAAAAGCGGCGGCTTGCGGGCCAGCGCAGCTTCGTCTCGGATCCGACCGAATCCATCCCGGCCTTGAGGCTTAAGCGGGCGATCTAAAAAGCGCATTGATTTTTTCGAGGAAATAAAAATGAGCGCACTAGAAGCGGCCATGACAAAGTAAACGGAGAAAAATCGACAAAAAGGGGTGCAACACGAGGACTTCGGTCACCCATCCTAGTACTACTCTCGCAAAAGCACGCTTAACCCGGAGTTTGATGGGATCCGGTGCATTAGTCTTTGGTATGATCGCTTTACCAACATGATTCAGCGATAATTCTTTGTTATTAGCGAAACCGTATCGCGCTTAAGCCGGCGAATGTTAGAACGGCGTAACTTTTGAACCGTTTGGAGTTCACGCGGAGCCACAGCACATCCGCGAAGCTCTTTCTGAGGCCGTCGACGTGGCAATTGGCTTGCCGATTGGAGGCCATTTTCGAGTCCAAAATCGACCGTTTGGTGTTGTTGGGCCAAAAAAAGCGGCTTCGCGGGCCAGCTTCGTCTCGGATCGACCCGAATCCATCGCGGTAGCGTGGCGAGCGGGCGATCTAAAAGCGCATTGATTTTTTTCGTGGAAATAAAATGAGCGCACTAGAGGCTGGCCATGACAAAGTAAAGCGGAGAAAAATCACGAAAAAAGGGGTGCAACCACGAGGACTTCGAGGGGGTCACCCATCCTAGTACTACTCTCGCCCAAAGCACGCTTAACCCGGAGTTACGATGGGATCCGGTGCATTAGTCTTTGGTATGATCGCACCCAACATGATTCCCACGATAATTCTTTGTTATGCGAAACCGTATCGCCTTGCTAAGCCCGGCGAATGTTAGAACCGGCGTAACTTTTGAACCGTTTGGATTCTGGCGGGCCCGCAGCACATCCCGCGAAGCTCTTTACGAGGCGTCGGCGTGGCGATTGGCTTGCCGATTGGAGGCGTTTTCGAGTCAAAATCGACCGTTCCGGGTGTTGTTGGGCCAAAAAGCGGCTTGCGGGCCAGCGCTTCGTCTCGGATCCGACCGAATCCATCCTTGAAGGCGAAGGCGAGCGGGCGATCTAAAGCGCATTGATTTTTTCGAGGAAATAAAAATGAAGCGCACTAGAAGCTGGCCATGACAAAATGTAGCGGAAAAAATCGGCAAAAAGGGGTGCAACACGAGGACTTCGGGGGGTCACCCATCCTAGTACTACTCTCGCCCAAGCCGCGCTTAACCCGAGTTTCGATGGGATCCGGTGCATTAGTCTTTGGTATGATCGCACCCAACATGATTCCACGATAATTCTTTGTTATCGCGAGAAACCGTATATCGCGCGCGTTAAGCCGGCCGAATGTTAGAAGCGGCGTAACTTTTGAACCGTTTTGGATTCACGCGGGCCCACGGCACATCCACATGAAGCTCTTTACGAGGCCGTCGGCGTGGCAATTGGCTTACCCGATTGGAGGCCATTTTCGAGTCAAAATAAACCGTTTTCCGGGTTGTTGGGCCAAAAAGCAGCGGCTTGCGGGGGCCTTCGTCTCGGATCCGACCCGAATCCATCCATGGCCGAAAAGCGAGCGGGCGATCTAAAAGCGCATTGATTTTTTCGAGGAAATAAAATGAAGCGCACTAGAACTGGCCATGACAAAGTAAATAGCGGAGAAAAATCGACAAAAGGGGGTGCAACGAGGACTTCGTAAGGGGTCACCCATCCTAGTACTACTCTCGCCCAAAGCACGCTTAACCCGGAGTTACGATGGGATCCGGTGCATTAGTCTTTGGTATGATCGCACCGAAACATGATTCCCACGATAATTCTTTGTTATCACGAAACCGTATCTTGCTAAGTTTAAGCGTTTGGGCGAATGTTAGAACGACGTAACTTTTGAACCGTTTGGATTCTGGCGGACCCACAGCACATCCACGAAGCTCTTTTCGAGGCCGTCGGCGTGGCAATTGGCTTACCCGATTGGAGGCCATTTTCGAGTCAAAATCGACCGTTCCGGGTGTTGTTGGGCCAAAAAGCGGCGGCGGGGCCGCGCTCGTCTCGGATCGACCGAATCCATCCGCGGTAGCGAAGCGAGCGGGCGATCTAAAAGCGCATTGATTTTTTCAAGGAAATAAAAATGAGCGCACTAGAAGCTGGCCATGACAAAAATGTAGCGGAGAAAAAATCACGACAAAAAGGGGTGCAACCACGAGGACTTCCTGGGGTCACCCATCCTAGTACTACTCTCGCCCAAAAGCACGCTTAACCCGGAGTTTCGATGGGATCCGGTGCATTAGTCTTTGGTATGATCGCACCAAACATGATTCCCACGATAATTCTTTGTTATTATCGGCAAACCGTATCGCGTTAAGCTTGGCGAATGTTAGAACCGGCGTAACTTTTGAACCGTTTGGAGTTCTGGCGGACCCGCAGCACATCCACGCGAAGCTCTTTCTGAGGCCGTCGACGTGGCAATTGGCTTACCCGATTGGAGGCCATTTTCGAGTCAAAATCGGCCGTTTGGTGTTGTTGGGCCAAAAAGCAGGCGGCGGGCGGGCTTCGTCGTCTCGGATCGACCGAATCCATCGCGGTAGCGTGGCGAGCGGGCGATCTAAAAGCGCATTGATTTTTTCGTGGAAATAAAAATGAGCAGCACTAGAACTGGCCATGACAAAAAAATGTAGCGGAGAAAAATCACAAAAGGGGGGTGCAACCGCGAGGACTTCGGGGGTCACCCATCTAGTACTACTCTCGCCCAAAAGCACGCTTAACCCGGAGTTACGATGGGATCCGGTGCATTAGTCTTTGGTATGATCGCACCCAACATGATTCCACGATAATTCTTTGTTATCACGAAACCGTATCGCGCTAAACCGGCGAATGTTAGAACCGGCGTAACTTTTGAACCGTTTGGATTCACAGCGGCCCACAGCACATCCACGCGAAGCTCTTTTTGAGGCCGTCGACGTGGCAATTGGCTTGCCGATTGGAGGCCATTTTCGAGTCAAAATCGGCCGTTTCGGGTGTTGTTGGGCCAAAAAAGCGGCTTGCGGGCCCGCGCTCGTCTCGGATCGACCCGAATCCATCCGGCGTGTGGCGAGCGGGCGATCTAAAAGCGCATTGATTTTTTCGAGGAAATAAAAATGAGCGCACTAGAAGCGGCCATGACAAAATAAAGCGGAGAAAAATCGCAACAAAAAGGGGTGCAACCACGAGGACTTCCCGGTCACCCATCTAGTACTACTCTCGCCCAAAGCACGCTTAACCCGGAGTTACGATGGGATCCGGTGCATTAGTCTTTGGTATGATCGCACCCGACATGATTCCCACGATAATTCTTTGTTATCGAAAGCCGTATGTAGCGCTAAGCCGGCGAATGTTAGAAGCGGCGTAACTTTTGAACCGTTTGGATTCTGGCGGACCCGCACATCATCCGCGAAGCTCTTTACGAGGCCGTCGGCGTGGCAATTGGCTACCCGATTGGAGGCCGTTTTCGAGTCAAAAATCGACCGTTTCGGGTGTTGTTGGGCCAAAAACGCGGCTTGCGGGCCCGCGCTCGTCTCGGATCGACCGAATCCATCCGGTGGCGGCGAGCGAGCGGGCGATCTAAAAGCGCATTGATTTTTTCGAGGAAATAAAATGAGCGCACTAGAGCTGGCCATGACAAAAAGCGGAGAAAAATCACGGCAAAAAGGGGTGCAACACGAGGACTTCGAGGGGGTCACCCATCTAGTACTACTCTCGCCCAAACACGCTTAACCCGGAGTTCGATGGGATCCGGTGCATTAGTCTTTGGTATGATCGCACCGACATGATTCCCCGCGATAATTCTTTGTTATTATGCGAAACCGTATCGCCTATTAAGCCGGCCGAATGTTAGAACGGCGTAACTTTTGAACCGTTTGGATTCTTAGCGACCCCGGCACATCCCGCGAAGCTCTTTACGAGGCCGTCGGCGTGGCAATTGGCTTACCCGATTGGAGGCCATTTTCGAGTCAAAATCGACCGTTTGGGTTGTTGTTGGGCCAAAAAGCGGCTTGCGGGCCAGCGCTTCGTCTCGGATCGACCCGAATCCATCCGCGGTAGCGTGGCGAGCGGGCGATCTAAAAGCGCATTGATTTTTCGAGGAAATAAAAATGAGCGCACTAGAAGCTGGCCATGACAAAAGTAGCGGAGAAAAATCGGCAAAAGGGGTGCAACCACGAGGACTTCGGGGTCACCCATCTAGTACTACTCTCGCCAAACACGCTTAACCCGGAGTTACGATGGGATCCGGTGCATTAGTCTTTGGTATGATCGCACCCAACATGATTCCCCGATAATTCTTTATTATCAGAAACCGTATCGCCTTGGCTAAGCCGGCGAATGTTAGAACGGCGTAACTTTTGAACCGTTTGGATTCTGCGGACCCACGACACATCCGCGAAGCTCTTTACGAGGCCGTCGGCGTGGCAATTGGCTTGCCGATTGGAGGCCATTTTCGAGTCAAAATCGACCGTTCCGGGTGTTGTTGGGCCAAAAAGCGAAAACTTGCGGGTCCCCGCCAGCTTCGTCTCGGATCGACCGAATCCATCGCGGTGACCTTGTGGCGAGCGGGCGATCTAAAAGCGCATTGATTTTTTCGAGGAAATAAAAATGAGCGCACTAGAAGCTGGCCATGACAAAAAAAACGCGGAAAAAATCACGACAAAGGGGTGCAACCACGAGGACTTCCGGGGTCACCATCCTAGTACTACTCTCGCCCAAACACGCTTAACCCGGAGTTCGATGGGATCCGGTGCATTAGTCTTTGGTATGATCGCACCCGACATGATTCCCACGATAATTCTTTGTTATGCGAGAAACCGTGTCGCGCTAAGCGGCGAATGTTAGAACCGGCGTAACTTTTGAACCGTTTGGATTCTGGCGGGCCCACATCACATCATCCCGAAGCTCTTTCTGAGGCCGTCGACGTGGCAATTGGCTTGCCGATTGGAGGCCGTTTTCGAGTCCAAAATCGACCGTTTCGGGTTGTTGTTGGGCCAAAAAAGCGGCTTGCGGGCCCGCGCTCGTCTCGGATCCGACCCGAATCCATCCGCGTAGCGAAAGCGAGCGGCGATCTAAAAGCGCATTGATTTTTTCGAGGAAATAAAAATGAGCGCACTAGAAGCTGGCCATGACAAAGTAAACGCGGAAAAATCACGCAAAAAGGGGTGCAACCACGAGGACTTCGGTCACCCATCCTAGTACTACTCTCGCCCAAAGCACGCTTAACCCGGAGTTACGATGGGATCCGGTGCATTAGTCTTTGGTATGATCGCACAAACATGATTCCCACGATAATTCTTTGTTATCATCGAGAAACCGTGTCGCGCTAAGCCGGCGAATGTTAGAACTTCGTAACTTTTGAACCGTTTGGAGATTCTGGCGACCCACAGCACATCATCCGCGAAGCTCTTTACGAGGGCCGTCGGCGTGGCAATTGGCTTACCCGATTGGAGGCCATTTTCGAGTCAAAATCGACCGTTTCGGGTGTTGTTGGGCCAGCGGCGGCTTGGGGCCAGCGCTCGTCTCGGATCCGACCGAATCCATCCGCGGTAGCGTGGCGAGCGGGCGATCTAAAAAGCGCATTGATTTTTTCGAGGAAATAAAAATAAAGCGCACTAAACTGGCCATGACAAAGTAAAGCGGATAAAAATCGACAAAAAAGGGGTGCAACACGAGGACTTCGGGGGTCACCCATCTAGTACTACTCTCGCCCAACCACGCTTAACCCGGAGTTCGATGGGATCCGGTGCATTAGTCTTTGGTATGATCGCACCAAACATGATTCCCACGATAATTCTTTGTTATCGCGGAAACCGTATCGCCGCGTTAAGCCGGCGAATGTTAGAACAGCGTAACTTTTGAACCGTTTGGATTTTCAGCGGGCCCTGACACATCCATCCGCGAAAGCTCTTTACGAGGCCGTCGGCGTGGCGATTGGCTTACCCGATTGGAGGCCATTTTCGAGTCAAAATCGGCCGTTCCGGGTGTTGTTGGGCCAAAAACGCGGCTTGCGGGCCCGCTTCGTCTCGGATCCGACCGAATCCATCCAGCGGTAGCGTGGCGAGCAGGCGATCTAAAAGCGCATTGATTTTTCGAGGAAATAAAAATGAAGCGCACTAGAATGGCCATGACAAAAAACGCGGAGAAAAATGCGCAAAAAAAGGGTGCAACGACGAGGACTTCGAGGGGTCACCCATCTAGTACTACTCTCGCCCAAGCACGCTTAACCCGGAGTTCGATGGGATCCGGTGCATTAGTCTTTGGTATGATCGCACCCAACATGATTCCCACGATAATTCTTTGTTATGCGAAACCGTATCATCAGCGCTAAGCCGGCGAATGTTAGAACGGCGTAACTTTTGAACCGTTTGGATTCTGGCGGACCCGACACATCGCGAAGCTCTTTACGAGGCCGTCGGCGTGGCAATTGGCTTACCCGATTGGAGGCCGTTTCGAGTCAAAATCGACCGTTTGGTGTTGTTGGGCAAAAAAAGCGGCTTGCGGGCCAGCGCTTCGTCTCGGATCCGACCGAATCCATCCGAATCCATAGAAGGGCGAGCGGGCGATCTAAAAGCGCATTGATTTTTTCGTGGAAATAAAAATGAACGCACTAGAACTGGCCATGACAAAGTAAACGCGGAGAAAAAATCACAAAAAAAGGGGTGCAACACGAGGACTTCGGGGTCACCCATCCTAGTACTACTCTCGCCCAAAGCACGCTTAACCCGGAGTTACGATGGGATCCGGTGCATTAGTCTTTGGTATGATCGCACCGACATGATTCCCACGATAATTCTTTGTTATCACGAAACCGTATCCTTGGCGCTAAGCCGGCGAATGTTAGAACCGGCGTAACTTTTGAACCGTTTGGATTTCGCGGACCCACGACACATCCGCGAAGCTCTTTCGAGGCCGTCGGCGTGGCAAATTGGCTTACCCGATTGGAGGCCGTTTTCGAGTCAAAATCGACCGTTTTGGGGTGTTGTTGGGCCAGCGGCTTTGCGGGCCAGCGCTTCGTCTCGGATCGACCCGAATCCATCCGCGGCGTGGCCGAGCGGGCGATCTAAAAGCGCATTGATTTTTCGAGGAAATAAAAATGAGCGCACTAGAAGCTGGCCATGACAAAGTAAAGCGGAGAAAAATCGACAAAAAGGGGGTGCAACCACGAGGACTTCGAGGGGTCACCCATCTAGTACTACTCTCGCCCAAGCGCGCTTAACCCGGAGTTACGATGGGATCCGGTGCATTAGTCTTTGGTATGATCGCACAAACATGATTCCCCGATAATTCTTTGTTATCGAAACCGTATCGCGGCGCTAAAGCCGGCGAATGTTCGAACGGGCGTAACTTTTGAACCGTTTGGATTTACGCGGGCCACAACACATCCACGCGAAGCTCTTTCTGAGGCCGTCGACGTGGCAATTGGCTTGCCGATTGGAGGCCGTTTTCGAGTCAAAATCGACCGTTTCGGGTGTTGTTGGGCCAAAAATGCGGCTTGCGGGCCCGCGCTCGTCTCGGATCCGACCCGAATCCATCCGCAGCGCGAGGCGAACGGGCCGATCTAAAGCGCATTGATTTTTTCGAGGAAATAAAAATGAACGCACTAGAACTGGCCATGACAAAGTAAACGCGGAGAAAAATGCAGCAAAAAGGGGTGCAACACGAGGACTTCCCAGGGGGTCACCCATCCTAGTACTACTCTCGCCCAAGCACGCTTAACTTCGGAGTTCTGATGGGATCCGGTGCATTAGTGCTGGTATGATCGCACCCAACATGATTCCCACAGTAATTCTTTGTTATCGCATAAAAACCGTATCGTGGCGCTAAGCTTCGGCGAATGTTAGAACCGACGTAACTTTTGAACCGTTTTGGATTCGGGCCCACACATCCCGCGAAGCTCTTTCTGAGGCCGTCGACGTGGCAATTGGCTTGCCGATTGGAGGCCATTTTCGAGTCCAAAATCGACCGTTTCGGGTGTTGTTGGGCCAAAAATGCGGCTTGCGGGCCCGCGCTCGTCTCGGATCCGACCCGAATCCATCCGCAGCGCGAGGCGAACGGGCCGATCTAAAGCGCATTGATTTTTTCGAGGAAATAAAAATGAACGCACTAGAACTGGCCATGACAAAGTAAACGCGGAGAAAAATGCAGCAAAAAGGGGTGCAACACGAGGACTTCCCAGGGGGTCACCCATCCTAGTACTACTCTCGCCCAAGCACGCTTAACTTCGGAGTTCTGATGGGATCCGGTGCATTAGTGCTGGTATGATCGCACCCGACATGATTCCCACAGTAATTCTTTGTTATCGCGAAACCGTATCGCTTGTTAAGCCCGGCGAATGTTAGAACTTACGTAACTTTTGAACCGTTTGGATTTACGCGGGCCACAGCACATCCACGCGAAGCTCTTTCTGAGGCCGTCGACGTGGCAATTGGCTTGCCGATTGGAGGCCATTTTCGAGTCCAAAATCGGCCGTTTCGGGTGTTGTTGGGCCAAAAACGCGGCTTGCGGGCCCGCGCTCGTCTCGGATCCGACCCTAATCCATCCGCAGCGCGTGGCGAACGGGCCGATCTAAAGCGCATTGATTTTTTCAAGTAAATAAAAATGAACGCACTAGAACTGGCCATGACAAAGTAAACGCGGATAAAAATGCAGCAAAAAGGGGTGCAACACGAGGAGGACTTCGGTCACCCATCTAGTACTACTCTCGCCCAAGCCGCGCTTAACCCGGAGTTCGATGGGATCCGGTGCATTAGTCTTTGGTATGATCGCACCAACATGATTCCCCGATAATTCTTTGTTATTACGGAAACCGTGTCATCGGCGCTTAAGCCCGGCGAATGTTAGAACTGACGTAACTTTTGAACCGTTTGGAGTTCACGGACCCGCGGCACATCCACGTGAAGCTCTTTCTGAGGCCGTCGACGTGGCAATTGGCTTGCCGATTGGAGGCCATTTTCGAGTCAAAATCGACCGTTTTGGTGTTGTTGGGCCAAAAAAAATGCGACTTGCGGGCCAGCTCGTCGTCTCGGATCGACCGAATCCATCCGCGGTAGCGAAAGGCGACGGGCGATCTAAAAAGCGCATTGATTTTTTCGAGGAAATAAAATGAGCGCACTAGAAGCTGGCCATGACAAAGTAAAGCGGAGAAAAATCGACAAAAAGGGTGCAACACGAGGACTTCGAGGGTCACCCATCCTAGTACTACTCTCGCCCAAAAGCACGCTTAACCCGGAGTTCGATGGGATCCGGTGCATTAGTCTTTGGTATGATCGCACCAAACATGATTCCCACGATAATTCTTTGTTATGCAGAAACCGTATCGCGCGCTAAGCTTCGGCGAATGTTAGAACTTACGTAACTTTTGAACCGTTTGGATTTACGCGGGCCACAGCACATCCACGCGAAGCTCTTTCTGAGGCCGTCGACGTGGCAATTGGCTTGCCGATTGGAGGCCGTTTTCGAGTCCAAATCGACCGTTTCGGGTGTTGTTGGGCCAAAAACGCGGCTTGCGGGCCCGCGCTCGTCTCGGATCCGACCCGAATCCATCGCGTGTGCGCGAGGCGACGGGCGATCTAAAAGCGCATTGATTTTTTCGAGGAAATAAAATGAAACGCACTAGAACTGGCCATGACAAAGTAAACGCGGAGAAAAATGCAGCAAAAAGGGGTGCAACACGAGGACTTCCCAGGGGGTCACCCATCCTAGTACTACTCTCGCCCAAGCACGCTTAACTTCGGAGTTCTGATGGGATCCGGTGCATTAGTGCTGGTATGATCGCACCCGACATGATTCCCACGATAATTCTTTGTTATCAGAAACCGTGTATCGCGCTAAGCCGGCGAATGTTAGAACTGACGTAACTTTTGAACCGTTTTGGAGTTCTGGCGGGCCCACAGCACATCCGCGAAAGCTCTTTACGAGGCCGTCGGCGTGGCAATTGGCTTGCCCGATTGGAGGCCGTTTTCGAGTCAAAATCGGCCGTTTGGTGTTTGTTGGGCCAAAAAAAAAACTTGCGGGCCAGCTGCTTCGTCTCGGATCGACCGAATCCATCCGCGTGGCCTTGGCGAGCGGGCGATCTAAAAGCGCATTGATTTTTTCGAGGAAATAAAATGAAGCGCACTAGATGGCCGCCATGACAAAGTAAGCGGGGAAAAATGCGACAAAAAGGGGTGCAACCACGAGGACTTCGGGGTCACCCATCTAGTACTACTCTCGCCCAAAAGCGCGCTTAACCCGGAGTTACGATGGGATCCGGTGCATTAGTCTTTGGTATGATCGCACCAAACATGATTCCCGGTAATTCTTTGTTATCACGAAACCGTATCGCCTTATTAAGCCGGCGAATGTTAGAACGGCGTAACTTTTGAACCGTTTGGATTCACGCGGACCCACAGCACATCCACGCGAAGCTCTTTCTGAGGCCGTCGACGTGGCAATTGGCTTGCCGATTGGAGGCCGTTTTCGAGTCCAAATCGACCGTTTGGTGTTGTTAAAAAAAAGCGGCGGCTTGCGGGCGCTTCGTCTCGGATCGACCGAATCCATCCATCGGTAGCGTGGCCGAGCGGGCGATCTAAAAGCGCATTGATTTTTTCGAGGAAATAAAAATGAAGCACTAGAAATGGCCATGACAAAATAAGCGGAGAAAAATCACGACAAAAAGGGGTGCAACCACGAGGACTTCGGGGTCACCCATCTAGTACTACTCTCGCCCAACACACGCTTAACCCGGAGTTCGATGGGATCCGGTGCATTAGTCTTTGGTATGATCGCACCGACATGATTCCCACGGTAATTCTTTGTTATCACGAGAAACCGTATCGTAGCGCTAAGCCGGCGAATGTTAGAACGGCGTAACTTTTGAACCGTTTGGAGTTCGCGAACCCGCGGCACATCCACGCGAAGCTCTTTCTGAGGCCGTCGACGTGGCAATTGGCTTGCCGATTGGAGGCCATTTTCGAGTCCAAAATCGACCGTTTCGGGTGTTGTTGGGCCAAAAAGCAGCGGCTTCGGGCCACGCTTTCGTCTCGGATCGACCGAATCCATCCGCGGTAGCGTGGCGAGCGGGCGATCTAAAAGCGCATTGATTTTTTCGAGGAATAAAAATGAAGCGCACTAGAAGTGGCCATGACAAAATAAAGCGGAGAAAAAATGACAAAAAGGGGTGCAACCACGAGGACTTCGAGGGTCACCCATCCTAGTACTACTCTCGCCCAAACACGCTTAACCCGGAGTTCGATGGGATCCGGTGCATTAGTCTTTGGTATGATCGCGCCAAACATGATTCCACGATAATTCTTTGTTATCGCGAAACCGTATCAAGCGCTAAGCCGGCGAATGTTATAAACGGCGTAACTTTTGAACCGTTTGAGTTACGGCGACCCACGGCACATCCGAAGCTCTTTTCGAGGCCGTCGGCGTGGCAATTGGCTTGCCGATTGGAGGCCATTTCGAGTCAAAATCGACCGTTTGGTGTTGTTGTTGCAAAAAAAGCGGCTTGCGGGCCCGGCGCTTCGTCTCGGATCCGACCGAATCCATCCGCGGTAGCGTGGCGAGCGGGCGATCTAAAAGCGCATTGATTTTTTCGTGGAAATAAAATGAGCGCACTAGCTGGCCATGACAAAATGTAAGCGGGAAAAAATCACGACAAAAAGGGGTGCAACACGAGGACTTCCCAGGGGGTCACCCATCCTAGTACTACTCTCGCCCAAGCACGCTTAACTCCGGAGTTCTGATGGGATCCGGTGCATTAGTCTTTGGTATGATCGCACCCGACATGATTCCCGATAATTCTTTGTTATCACGAGAAACCGTATATCGCTAAGCCGGCGAATGTTAGAACAGCGTAACTTTTGAACCGTTTGGGATTCACGCGGACCCACAGCACATCCGCGAAGCTCTTTACGAGGCCGTCGGCGTGGCAATTGGCTTACCCGATTGGAGGCCATTTCGAGTCAAAATCGACCGTTTCGGGTGTTGTTGGGCCAAAAGCAGCGACTTCGCGGCCCGCTTCGTCTCGGATCCGACCGAATCCATCCGCGGTAGCGAAGGCGAGCGGGCGATCTAAAAGCGCATTGATTTTTTTTCGAGGAAATAAAAATGAACGCACTAGAAATGGCCATGACAAAGTAAACAGCGGAGAAAAAATCGACAAAAGGGGTGCAACACGAGGACTTCGGGGGTCACCCATCTAGTACTACTCTCTCGCAAAAGCACGCTTAACCCGGAGTTCGATGGGATCCGGTGCATTAGTCTTTGGTATGATCGCACCCGACATGATTCCACGGTAATTCTTTGTTATCACGAGAAACCGTATATCAGCGCTAAGCTTGGCGAATGTTAGAACCGGCGTAACTTTTGAACCGTTTGGTTTTCAGCGGGCCAAACACATCATCCGCGAAGCTCTTTACGAGGCCGTCGGCGTGGCAATTGGCTTGCCGATTGGAGGCCATTTTCGAGTCAAAATCGACCGTTTGGTGTTGTTGGGCCAAAAAGCGGCTTCGGGCGGCGCTTCGTCTCGGATCCGGCCGAATCCATCGCGGTAGCGAGGCGAGCGGGCCGATCTAAAGCGCATTGATTTTTTCGTGGAAATAAAAATGAACGCACTAGAACTGGCCATGACAAAAGTAAACGCGGAGAAAAATGCAGCAAAAAGGGGTGCAACACGAGGACTTCCCAGGGGGTCACCCATCCTAGTACTACTCTCGCCCAAGCACGCTTAACTTCGGAGTTCTGATGGGATCCGGTGCATTAGTGCTGGTATGATCGCACCCGACATGATTCCCCGATAATTCTTTGTTATCACGAAACCGTATCAGCGCTAACCGGCGAATGTTAGAACTGACGTAACTTTTGAACCGTTCGGAGTTACACGGGCCACAGCACATCCACGCGAAGCTCTTTCTGAGGCCGTCGACGTGGCATTTGGCTTGCCAATTGTAGGCCGTTTTCGAGACCAAAAACGACCGTTTCGGGTGTTGTTGGGCCAAAAATGCGGCTTGCGGGCCCGCGCTCGTCTCGGATCCGATCCGAATCCATCCGCGGCCTTGAAGCGAGCGGGCGATCTAAAAGCGCATTGATTTTTTTCGAGGAAATAAAAATGAACGCACTAGAAGCTGGCCATGACAAAAGTAAAGCGGAGAAAAAATCGGCGACAAAAAGGGGGTGCAACACGAGGACTTCGAAAAGGGGTCACCCATCTAGTACTACTCTCGCCCAAAGCACGCTTAACCCGGAGTTGATGGGATCCGGTGCATTAGTCTTTGGTATGATCGCACCAACATGATTCCCGCGATAATTCTTTGTTATGCGAGGCCGTATCAGCGCGCTAAGCCGGCGAATGTTAGAAGCCGGCGTAACTTTTGAACCGTTTGGAGTTCGCGAAGACCCCAAGCACATCCGCGAAGCTCTTTCTGAGGCCGTCGACGTGGCAATTGGCTTGCCGATTGGAGGCCATTTTCGAGTCCAAAATCGACCGTTTCGGGTGTTGTTGGGCCAAAAACGCGGCTTGCGGGCCCGCGCTCGTCTCGGATCCGACCGAATCCATCATGCGGCGAGCGCGAGCGGGCGATCTAAAAGCGCATTGATTTTTTCGTGGAAATAAAATGAAGCGCACTAGGCTGGCCATGACAAAATGTAGCGGAGAAAAAATCGACAAAAAGGGGTGCAACACGAGGACTTCCCAGGGGGTCACCCATCCTAGTACTACTCTCGCCCAAGCACGCTTAACTCCGGAGTTATGATGGGATCCGGTGCATTAGTCTTTGGTATGATCGCACCCGACATGATTCCCACGATAATTCTTTGTTATCGCGAAACCGTATCGTATTAAGCCCGGCGAATGTTAGAACTGACGTAACTTTTGAACCGTTTGGAGCTAGGCGGGCCACAGCACATCCACGAAGCTCTTTCTGAGGCCGTCGACGTGGCAATTGGCTTGCCGATTGGAGGCCATTTTCGAGTCCAAATCGACCGTTTCGGGTGTTGTTGGGCCAAAAAAAACTTCGCGGGCGCGGCTTCGTCTCGGATCGACCGAATCCATCGGTAGCGAGGCGAGCGGGCGATCTAAAAGCGCATTGATTTTTTCGAGGAAATAAAAATGAAGCGCACTAGAGCTGGCCATGACAAAATAAAGCGGAGAAAAATCACAAAAAGGGTGCAACACGAGGACTTCGGTCACCCATCCTAGTACTACTCTCGCCTAAGCACGCTTAACCCGGAGTTCGATGGGATCCGGTGCATTAGTCTTTGGTATGATCGCACCAACATGATTCCCCGATAATTCTTTGTTATCACGAAACCGTATAGCGCTAAGCGGCGAATGTTAGAACTGACGTAACTTTTGAACCGTTTGGATTTGGCGGACCCACAGCACATCCGCGAAGCTCTTTTCGAGGGCCGTCGGCGTGGCAATTGGCTTGCCGATTGGAGGCCATTTTCGAGTCAAAATCGGCCGTTTGGGGTGTTGTTGGGCCAAAAAGCAGCGGCTTCGGGCCAGCTTCGTCTCGGATCGACCGAATCCATCCGGTAGCGAGGCGAGCGGGCGATCTAAAAGCGCATTGATTTTTTCGTGGAAAAAAAAAATGAGCGCACTAGAAATGGCCATGACAAAATAAACGCGGAGAAAAATCGACAAAAGGGGGGGTGCAACACGAGGACTTCCGGTCACCCATCCTAGTACTACTCTCGCCTAAAAGCACGCTTAACCCGGAGTTTGATGGGATCCGGTGCATTAGTCTTTGGTATGATCGCACCGAACATGATTCCCACGATAATTCTTTGTTATCACGAAAGAAACCGTGTATCGTTAAGCTTCCGGGCGAATGTTAGAACTGACGTAACTTTTGAACCGTTTGGAGCTACGCGGGCCACAGCACATCCACGCGAAGCTCTTTCTGAGGCCGTCGACGTGGCAATTGGCTTGCCGATTGGAGGCCATTTTCGAGTCCAAAATCGACCGTTTCGGGTGTTGTTGGGCCAAAAACGCGGCTTTGCGGGCCAGCAATCTCTCGGATCGACCCGAATCCATCCATCCGGCTTGCGTGGCGAGCAGGCGATCTAAAAGCGCATTGATTTTTTCGAGGAAATAAAAATGAACGCACTAGAACTGGCCATGACAAAGTAAACGCGGAGAAAAATATAGCAAAAAGGGGTGCAACACGAGGACTTCCCAGGGGGTCACCCATCCTAGTACTACTCTCGCCCAAGCACGCTTAACTTCGGAGTTCTGATGGGATCCGGTGCATTAGTGCTGGTATGATCGCACCCAACATGATTCCTGCGGTAATTCTTTGTTATCGAGAACCGTATATGTCGCGCTAAGCTTCGGCGAATGTTAGAACTGACGTAACTTTTGAACCGTTTGGAGCTACGCGGGCCACAGCACATCCACGCGAAGCTCTTTCTGAGGCCGTCGACGTGGCAATTGGCTTGCCGATTGGAGGCCATTTTCGAGTCAAAATCGACCGTTTCGGGTGTTGTTGGGCCAAAAACGCGGCTTGCGGGCCCGCGCTCGTCTCGGATCCGACCCGAATCCATCCGCAGCGCGAGGCGAACGGGCCGATCTAAAGCGCATTGATTTTTTCGAGGAAATAAAAATGAACGCACTAGAACTGGCCATGACAAAGTAAACGCGGAGAAAAATGCAGCAAAAAGGGGTGCAACACGAGGACTTCCCAAGGGGTCACCCATCCTAGTACTACTCTCGCCCAAGCACGCTTAACTTCGGAGTTCTGATGGGATCCGGTGCATTAGTGCTGGTATGATCGCACCCGACATGATTCCCCGGTAATTCTTTGTTATCACGAAACCGTATCGCGCGCTAAGCTTCGGCGAATGTTCGAACGGCGTAACTTTTGAACCGTTTGGAGTTCTCGCGGGCCACAGCACATCCACGCGAAGCTCTTTCTGAGGCCGTCGACGTGGCAATTGGCTTGCCGATTGGAGGCCGTTTTCGAGTCCAAAATCGGCCGTTTCGGGTGTTGTTGGGCCAAAAAACGCGGCTTGCGGGCCCGCGCTCGTCTCGGATCCGAGCCGAATCCATCCGCGGTAGCGAGGCGAGAAGCGGGCGATCTAAAAAGCGCATTGATTTTTTTTCGAGGAAATAAAAATGAGCGCACTAGAGCGGCCATGACAAAGTAAGCGGCGGAAAAAATCACGAAGGGGGGTGCAACACGAGGACTTCGGTCACCCATCCTAGTACTACTCTCCCCAAAGCACGCTTAACCCGGAGTTGATGGGATCCGGTGCATTAGTCTTTGGTATGATCGCGCACCGACATGATTCCCGGTAATTCTTTGTTATCACGAGAAACCGTGTCATGTAGTATTTAAGCCGGCCGAATGTTCGAACGGGCGTAACTTTTGAACCGTTTGGATCTACGCGGGCCACAGCACATCCACGCGAAGCTCTTTCTGAGGCCGTCGACGTGGCAATTGGCTTGCCGATTGGAGGCCGTTTTCGAGTCCAAAATCGGCCGTTTCGGGTGTTGTTGGGCCAAAAACGCGAGCTTGCGGGCCCGCGCTCGTCTCGGATCCGACCCGAATCCATCCGCAGCGCGAGGCGAACGGGCCGATCGAAAGCGCATTGATTTTTTCGAGGAAATAAAAAGGAACGCACTAGAACTGGCCATGACAAAGTAAACGCGGAGAAAAATGCAGCAAAAAGGGGTGCAACACGAGGACTTCCCAGGGGGTCACCCATCCTAGTACTACTCTCGCCCAAGCACGCTTAACTTCGGAGTTCTGATGGGATCCGGTGCATTAGTGCTGGTATGATCGCAC
This sequence comes from Stenogyne calaminthoides, assembly GCA_037126765.1. Lineage (NCBI taxonomy): Eukaryota > Viridiplantae > Streptophyta > Magnoliopsida > Lamiales > Lamiaceae > Stenogyne > Stenogyne calaminthoides. Next base: position 24,919 of record JBBCBC010000264.1, read on the forward strand.
CAAACATGATTCCCACGATAATTCTTTGTTATCACGAAACCGTATCGCGTTAAGCTTCGGCGAATGTTAGAACCCGGCGTAACTTTTGAACCGTTTGGGATTCGCACAACCCTAACACATCCGCGAAGCTCTTTTCGACGAGCGCGTCGACGTGGCAATTGGCTTGCCGATTGGAGGCCATTTTCGAGTCAAAATCGACCGTTTCGGGTGTTGTTGGGCCAAAAATCGCGGCTTGCGGGCCCGCGCTCGTCTCGGATCCGACCGAATCCATCCTTGTAGCGAGGCGAGCGGGCGATCTAAAAGCGCATTGATTTTTTCGAGGAAATAAAAATGAAGCACTACTAAGCTGGCCATGACAAAGTGCGCGGAGAAAAATCGACAAAAAAGGGGTGCAACACGAGGACTTCGAGGGGTCACCCATCCTAGTACTACTCTCGCCCAAGCACGCTTAACCCGGAGTTACGATGGGATCCGGTGCATTAGTCTTTGGTATGATCGCGCCAAACATGATTCCACGGTAATTCTTTGCCGGTTATAAACCGTATCGCGCTAAGCCGGCGAATGTTAGAACCGGCGTAACTTTTGAACCGTTTGGAGTTACGGCAGACCCCAAAGCACATCCGCGAAGCTCTTTCGAGGCCGTCGGCGTGGCGATTAACCGATTGGAGGCCGTTTTTCGAGTCCAAAATCGACCGTTTCGGGTGTTGTTGGGCCAAAAACGCGGCTTGCGGGCCCGCGGTCGTCTCGGATCCGACCCGAATCCATCCTTAGCGCGAGGCGAACGGGCCGATCTAAAGCGCATTGATTTTTTCGAGGAAATAAAAATGAACGCACTAGAACTGGCCATGACAAAGTAAACGCGGAGAAAAATACAGCAAAAAGGGGTGCAACACGAGGACTTCGAGGGGTCACCCATCTAGTACTACTCTCGCCCAAAGCGCGCTTAACCGGAGTTGATGGGATCCGGTGCATTAGTGCTGGTATGATCGCACCCGACATGATTCCCACAGTAATTGCTGTTATGCAGAAACCGTATTGCGCGCTAAGCTTCGGCGAATGTTAGAACTGACGTAACTTTTGAACCGTTTGGAGTTACACGAGCCACAGCACATCCACGCGAAGCTCTTTCTGAGGCCGTCGACGTGGCAATTGGCTTGCCGATTGGAGGCCTTTTTCGAGTCCAAAATCGACCGTTTCGGGGCGGCTTGCGGGCCCGCGCTCGTCTCGGATCCGACCCGAATCCATCCGCAGCGCGAGGCGAACGGGCGATCTAAAGCGCATTGATTTTTTCGAGGAAATAAAAATGAAGCGACTTCGGTGGCCATGACAAAGTAAACGCGGAGAAAAATGCAGCAAAAAGGGGTGCAACACGAGGACTTCCCAGGGGGTCACCCATCCTAGTACTACTCTCGCCCAAGCACGCTTAACTTCGGAGTTCTGATGGGATCCGGTGCATTAGTGCTTTGGTATGATCGCACCAAACATGATTCCCACGATAATTCTTTGTTATCGCGAAACCGTATCATGCGCTAAGCTTGCGCCGAATGTTAGAAGCGAGCGTAACTTTTGAACCGTTTGGAGTTTGGCGGACCCACAACACATCCCGAAGCTCTTTCTGAGGCCGTCGACGTGGCAATTGGCTTGCCGATTGGAGGCCGTTTTCGAGTCCAAAATCGACCGTTTCGGGTGTTGTTGGGCCAAAAACGCGGCTTGCGGGCCCGCGCTCGTCTCGGATCCGACCCGAATCCATCCGCAGCGCGTGGCGAACGGGCCGATCTAAAGCGCATTGATTTTTTCGAGGAAATAAAAATGAACGCACTAGAACTGGCCATGACAAAGTAAACGCGGAGAAAAATGCAGCAAAAAGGGGTGCAACACGAGGACTTCCCAGGGGGTCACCCATCCTAGTACTACTCTCGCCCAAGCACGCTTAACTTCGGAGTTCTGATGGGATCCGGTGCATTAGTGCTGGTATGATCGCACCCGACATGATTCCCACGATAATTCTTTGTTATCGAAGCCCGTATCGCGCTAACCGGCGAATGTTAGAACTGGCGTAACTTTTGAACCGTTTGGATTTACGCGGGCCACAGCACATCCACGCGAAGCTCTTTCTGAGGCCGTCGACGTGGCAATTGGCTTGCCGATTGGAGGCCGTTTTCGAGTCCAAAATCGACCGTTTCGGGTGTTGTTGGGCCAAAAAAGCGGCTTGCGGGCCCGCGCTCGTCTCGGATCCGACCCGAATCCATCCGCAGCGCGAGGCGAACGGGCCGATCGAAAGCGCATTGATTTTTTCGAGGAAATAAAAAGGAACGCACTAGAACTGGCCATGACAAAGTAAACGCGGAGAAAAATACAGCAAAAAGGGGTGCAACACGAGGACTTCCCAAGGGGTCACCCATCCTAGTACTACTCTCGCCCAAGCACGCTTAACTTCGGAGTTCTGATGGGATCCGGTGCATTAGTGCTTTGGTATGATCGCACCGACATGATTCCCCGGTAATTCTTTGTTATCGCGAAACCGTATCGCGCGCTAAGCTTCGGCGAATGTTAGAACTGACGTAACTTTTGAACCGTTTGGAGCTACGCGGGCCACAGCACATCCACGCGAAGCTCTTTCTGAGGCCGTCGACGTGGCAATTGGCTTGCCGATTGGAGGCCATTTTCGAGTCCAAAATCGACCGTTTCGGGTGTTGTTGGGCCAAAAACGCGGCTTGCGGGCCCGAGCTCGTCTCGGATCCGACCCGAATCCATCCGCAGCGCGTGGCGAACGGGCCGATCTAAAGCGCATTGATTTTTTCGTGGAAATAAAAATGAACGCACTAGAACTGGCCATGACAAAGTAAACGCGGAGAAAAATGCAGCAAAAAGGGGTGCAACACGAGGACTTCCCAGGGGGTCACCCATCTAGTACTACTCGCCCAAAGCACGCTTAACTTCGGAGTTATGATGGGATCCGGTGCATTAGTGCTGGTATGATCGCACCCGACATGATTCCCACAGTAATTGTTGTTATGCATAAACCGTATCGCGCGCTAAGCTTCGGCGAATGTTAGAACTGACGTAACTTTTGAACCGTTTGGATTTACGCGGGCCACAGCACATCCACGCGAAGCTCTTTCTGAGGCCGTCGACGTGGCAATTGGCTTGCCGATTGGAGGCCGTTTTCGAGTCCAAAATCGGCCGTTTCGGGTGTTGTTGGGCCAAAAACGCGGCTTGCGGGCCCGCGCTCGTCTCGGATCCGACCCGAATCCATCCGCAGCGCGTGGCGAACGGGCCGATCTAAAGCGCATTGATTTTTTCGAGTAAATAAAAATGAACGCACTAGAACTGGCCATGACAAAGTAAACGCGGATAAAAATGCAGCAAAAAGGGGTGCAACACGAGGACTTCCCAGGGGGTCACCCATCCTAGTACTACTCTCGCCCAAGCACGCTTAACTTCGGAGTTCTGATGGGATCCGGTGCATTAGTGCTGGTATGATCGCACCCGACATGATTCCCACAGTAATTCTTTGTTATCGCGAACCAAATGTCGTATCGCGCTAAGCTTCGGCGAATGTTAGAACTTACGTAACTTTTGAACCGTTTGGATTTACGCGGGCCACAGCACATCCACGCGAAGCTCTTTCTGAGGCCGTCGACGTGGCAATTGGCTTGCCGATTGGAGGCCATTTTCGAGTCAAAATCGACCGTTTCGGGTGTTGTTGGGCCAAAAACGCGGCTTGCGGGCCCGCGCTCGTCTCGGATCCGACCCGAATCCATCCGCAGCGCGAGGCGAACGGGCCGATCTAAAGCGCATTGATTTTTTCGAGGAAATAAAAATGAACGCACTAGAACTGGCCATGACAAAGTAAACGCGGAGAAAAATGCAGCAAAAAGGGGTGCAACACGAGGACTTCCCAGGGGGTCACCCATCCTAGTACTACTCTCGCCCAAGCACGCTTAACTTCGGAGTTCTGATGGGATCCGGTGCATTAGTGCTGGTATGATCGCACCCGACATGATTCCCACAGTAATTGTTGTTATGCAGAAACCGTATCGCGCGCTAAGCTTCGGCGAATGTTAGAACTGACGTAACTTTTGAACCGTTTGGAGCTACGCGGGCCACAGCACATCCACGCGAAGCTCTTTCTGAGGCCGTCGACGTGGCAATTGGCTTGCCGATTGGAGGCCGTTTTCGAGTCCAAATCGACCGTTTCGGGTGTTGTTGGGCCAAAAACGCGGCTTGCGGGCCCGCGCTCGTCTCGGATCCGACCCGAATCCATCCGCGGCGTGGCGAGCGGGCGATCTAAAAGCGCATTGATTTTTTTTGAGGAAATAAAAATGCGCACTAGAATGGCCATGACAAAAGTAAACGGAGAAAAATCGACAAAAGGGGGTGCAACACGAGGACTTCGAGGGGTCACCCATCCTAGTACTACTCTCGCCCAAGCACGCTTAACTTCGGAGTTCTGATGGGATCCGGTGCATTAGTGCTGGTATGATCGCACCCGACATGATTCCCACAGTAATTGTTGTTATGCAGAAACCGTATCGCGCGCTAAGCTTCGGCGAATGTTAGAACTGGCGTAACTTTTGAACCGTTTGGAGCTACGCGGGCCACAGCACATCCACGCGAAGCTCTTTCTGAGGCCGTCGACGTGGCAATTGGCTTGCCGATTGGAGGCCATTTTCGAGTCAAAATCGACCGTTTCGGGTGTTGTTGGGCCAAAAACGCGGCTTGCGGGCCCGCGCTCGTCTCGGATCCGACCTGAATCCATCCTTGTGGCGAGGCGAACGGGTCGATCTAAAGCGCATTGATTTTTCGAGGAAATAAAAATGAACGCACTAGAACTGGCCATGACAAAGTAAACGCGGAGAAAAATGCAGCAAAAAGGGGTGCAACACGAGGACTTCCCAGGGGGTCACCCATCCTAGTACTACTCTCGCCCAAGCACGCTTAACTTCGGAGTTCTGATGGGATCCGGTGCATTAGTGCTGGTATGATCGCACCCGACATGAATCCCACAGTAATTGTTGTTATGCAGAAACCGTATCGGGCGCTAATTGCGGCGAATGTTCGAACGGGCGTAACTTTTGAACCGTTTGGAGCTACGCGGGCCACAACACATCCACGCGAAGCTCTTTCTGAGGCCGTCGACGTGGCAATTGGATTGCCGATTGGAGGCCGTTTTCGAGTCCAAAATCGGCCGTTTCGGGTGTTGTTGGGCCAAAAACGCGGCTTGCGGAGGTTAGTTCACGTAAACTCCTAGCAATTTTCGGTAGGATTTGTTGGGCCTAATATTCATCCCGAATAGATTCGTGCAAATAATTCCCCAACAATTAAGTGTGGTGCGAATTTAAATTTCTTTGCAAGAATTCAGTGGTGAAAACGAAATTGAGGGCGAAGAGAAAAACGGGCGTTCTTGCCTACACCATTGCCAAAAAAGGATACCTGAGTCCGATATAAACCAAATTTGAGCTGAAGATGGCGGCATCTCCAACCTTTTTTCCTTCCATCATAGCCGATAAAAATACATTTTCTTGCCTTTGCTACTAACTTGCTTCTTTGAGAATCCGACATATAAACATAAACCAATTGAGCCAAATATTCTTAAATGTTTGATATTTGGCTTTTCTCCAAATAGTAATTCGTGAGGGGATTTCATATTTATTGGAGAATGAGTGTTCTAATAATCATATATGATGCACATTTCATACCTTCAGCCCCTAATGCCTTAGTTAAGTTCTTCGCGTGCAACCAATGTTGGGGTTATACTGAAAAGTATGCTTTTACTTTGTATAACTAAACTGAGTTTTCTTATTTATTTACTGAAATAAATTATTAATCACTGTTACATTAAAATATGAATGAATGTTATATATATTTATTGCAAACCCGTTCAATAAAGTCAGTACGTATTACGTTGTAATCAATTTGGTGATACCAGATCACAGAAAATCAAATTAACAGCTCCTCGTAATTAAGTAAAAATTCACAACCTAGATGGAAATGAACAAACCATCATGAAAGATTGATGTATAAGACTCGGATTGACTTGTCTTGACCAAGAGATTATACTAGTGCATTTGGATGCGCTGAATAGGACCTACAGGAGGATAAATTCTTCGGTACTGAATATACAAGAATTAGACCTCAGTGATGTGTTGTTTCTTAATCTCCGTCCCTTAAATAGGATCGTAAGAAATTAATAACTATTGCTTTGACTTATGATAGGAAGAGAGTCATTGTGATTCGATACCTTATATCTTGGGCAATATTATTAATTACATGACGATTGCTGACATTTAATATGGGGAATCGTGTGCAAGTACGTCTTGTTTTATTTGTCCCCTTGGTGGGCTCAGAACCTTTATCATACCAAATCTTGCAAGTGAAAATTTATTTCCGGTATGGATAATAATGTTGAGATGTGTTTACTCCAAGGATAAAGATATTTATTAATATAAAGCTTGTTCAGTGGCTTAATTAATTAATGGGCTAAAATAATCTTAGAGACAGGAAATAATGACCGGGAGCCATATTATAGTAAAATCGTAATATGAGTTAAGATGGATAGTTCAATATTGATTTTATAGTGGAATAAATTAATATTAATGGAGTTTGAATAATATTTGGCCCAATATTATAGTTTCATAGTCCATTGGAGGTCCAATCTTAATTCTCCTAAAGGCCCCTCAAATAGCCCAAAATAAAGTCCAATTAATGAAAGAGAGAAGAAAATAATTTGCCTAATATTTCTATGAATATTTTCGAAAAATATGTAGGAAAAAGGAAGAAAAGATTGTCTTGATTTTCTTGTAGATATTTTACGGAAAGAGATAAGTATTGTAGGAATACTTAATTATCCCATAAATTCAAGAAGTCAAATCTTGATTCTTTTTGCCTTGTTATTTTCGAAAATTAGGGATAAATAGGGGAAGAGATTTTTATGGAAAATTTAATTATGGAGAAAAGAATATAGGAGATATATTCAAGATTTCTTGGAGACCAAGAAAAGATTTTCTCCCTCAATTTCTTGACCTAAAAAATCGGCCCCCCTCCTCCCTATAAATAGGGGATGATTTTTTTATTCCCAACTGTAATTCCATGTGTTGGAAATATTAAAAATCCACAAAGGTGGTGGCAAAATATTTTTGGTTTTCCCTCTTATTAAAATCGTTCCTGTGAATCCTCCCACCGAATTGCGTTTGTGGACTTGAGACATATTTGGGAATGCTCTTTGGGTTGACCCATCATCTCATCAGTCATCTCTACAAGAGGTTAGTAATCTCGTAACTCCTAGATTTCGCATGCTTAGGATTTACGTGGATTACGTGTACGCATGTTGTTTATTCGCTTATTAATTATTATGTTGAATTGATTTAGGATTAATTCATGTTAGTAATTAATTGATTAGTTTAAATATGTATTTAAAATCATCTCAAATAGATCCCGGCGCCCCTAATTTCCCAACAACTGGTATCAGAGCTCTGGTTTCGAGCTCTGAATTTTAAATTGTTATTTAAATTATGTTGAACATTAAATTGAAAATTGGATTGTAGAATTGCTTGATCTGTTTTGCAGGTATCCAATTGTCATGGTATTTAATGTGTTTAATTTTCATGCGTATGAATGAATGGTTTTTAATTCGACTCGTTCGGATTTGTTTTTCTCGTGAGAAAATCCACGAGTAGATTACGCTATTTGATTTGTTCAAGTGTAATAAACTAGTCTAGATTTAAGGTGTATTTATTTTTCGTTAAATAAATTGTAACGTGATCGAAGATGAAGATGGAGACGAGGAGTTAAAATGGATCCGGAACCGTACGTGGGCGACGTGCGTTGAGCGAAAACATGCGAAATATGCGTGGTGGGCGATTCTTAGTCGGAGCGAACCCTAAACACCGGCGCCGGGCGGGATCGACCCCCAGACGCTCTGGCGTGATGAAATGATCGAGGCGAAGGGGCGGCAAAACATCTTGGGCGTCTGGAACACTATGGCGCTGCCGAGACCCGTCTTGATTAGGCGAGACCCGTGAGGGCGATAGCGCCCGCCTTGCCGGCGTGGTCGTTCGGCCAAGTGGCCGGCCGAATGCGGGCGTGCATCCCGGCTGCGAGCTACTTGGCGTGGCGTTCAAAGACGGAATTTTTTTTTGAGACGAACAAGTGAGAGAAATTCAAGACGGTGTTTCTTGAAGATCAAGCTAAGGAAAATCAAACCATGACAGTTGGATAATACGTGCCCAATGTGTTTATTTTCAGCTTTGCTTGATTTATTGTTGTTTTTTTTCTTATACTTTATTTAATTTGTTTAAATGTGTTTGCATGAGAATTGCTCAACGAAAAATCTCAAACTCAAAAATTACTAAGTATGTTTTAATAATTAATTTAGTTTTGAATCGAATTAATTTTGACCTCCATGATTTATTTATTTGTGAAATCTTTTGGAGAAATTCCCCTACGGGACATGGTCAAAAGATAGCTTTCACATGAATAAATTCTCAAAAGGATGATTGTGAATTATTATTAGTGGCGACGATGACCCTCCCATGAGGCTCGTTCAAAATGAAATAGTAATTCTATATTTAATCATGGTTATTACTTAGGTATAAAATTGATATGCATATACTTCACTGAAGTCCCTGTCAATTTTATATTGGTCAAGTGGGAGCCGACTATTAATTTTTGAAATTAAAGGTTTGTAACTGTTATTGTTTGTAACCCGCTTGAATGTGATTTAAATGATGACCCTCCCACGAGGCTCATTTAAATCTATTTTGAGATGTTGGCTGATACATGTTCATATTTTTTTGAGATTTCAATATGAATCATGTGATCAAATTATGTGATTTTCTTTGTGTTGATCCAGATATTGACACAAGATATATGTTTATTTTCAGTTTCACCATGTCGTAACCTTTTAATCCACTGTTCAATATACTGAAAGACAATCTGCTAACTGGAGAAAACTTTGTTGATTGGTATCGAAAACTCACTATTGTCCTCACTGAACAAAGCCATAATTGGGTTCTAACTACACCCAAACCAGAGAAGCCATTAGACGAGGCTACGAAAACGGTTAAGAAAGAATATGCTGACTGGGAGCTTTCTAACGAAATGGCAAAGTGTACCATCTTGGCTTCAATGTCAGATGTGTTGCAACACCAACACCAAAACGTTGAGACAGCTGCGGACATCATAATCAATCTTAATCAACATCAGAACCGTGTAGCTCACCAGATCACCATGAGGGATATGCTCTCTATGAAAATGGTGGAGGGAACACCCATGAGGGATCATGTTCTCCAGATGATGGCTCACCTTAATAAACTTGAGGTGCTTGGAGCTGAATATGACATCGAGACCCAAATCGATTTCATACTCCATTCCCTGCCCAAAAGCTTTGAGCAATTCAGGTTGAATTATCAGATGAACAATCAGAAGTTCACCTTGCCTGACCTGCTGCAAGCTCTTGTTTCGGCCAAAGGGATATTAGGAGGGAACAACCAAGCTTTAGCGACATTTGGTCCATCTTCTTCTTCTAGGCCAAAGGGAGGCAAGAAGAAGAAGATAACCAAAAACAAAAGTCAAACTAACTCGAGTGTTGCCAAGGTAAGGTGAAGAAGGAGGGTGGAGTAAATAGTCCAGCTAAGGAAAAAGGCTACAACTGGGGTGAAAAAGGACATTGGAGGTCGGCCTGTTCCAATCCCAAAAGGAATGGAAAGAAAGGTAATTCTCACTCACTAGTTGTTGAAACTTGTTTGACGGAGTATGCTACCCATTCGTGGGTAGTCGATACGGGATCCACTGATCATATTTGTTTCATGTTACAGGGGTTCAAGCGGACCCGACAACTTAGTGGAAGTGAGATCCTCATCAAGCTAGGCGATGCTACGAGAGTGGCAGCTGAAGTAGTGGGAGAAGTGCACCTGTCTTTTGAAGACCAGTTTTTAATTTTAAGAGATGTTCTTTATGTTCCTATTTTTCAGAAAAACCTTATTTTAGTTTCTAAACTATTTGTCGATGGATATTCTGTTCGTTTTAATAAACATGTTACTGTTTTTCATAACGATGTGATTATCTGTCGTGGAATTTTACGGAACAATCTCTATATTATTAACTGTGCACACCACTCACAAAATGCATAGTATAACTCATCTACTATTCATGTAAAAGAAAGCATTCGGCTAACGTGAATGAAACACTTCTTTGGCACCTAAGATTAGGTCATATTAACCCAAAAAGGATTCAAAGGTTGGTTCAAGATGGTTCATTGGGGTCTCTCCAGGTTGAACCATTTCCAACTTGCGAATCGTGCTTGGAGGGTAAAATGACCAAGAGGGCATTTGGAGCCAAGGGGCTTAGAGCTAAGGAAGTGTTAGAAATCGTTCACACCGACGTGTGTGGTACAATGCAAATCAAAGCTAGAGGTGGCTATGAGTATTTCGTTACGTTTATCGATGATTACTCACGCTACAGATACATTTTCCTAATGAAGCATAAATTTGAGACCTTCGATAAATTCAAAGAATTTAAGGCTCAAGTAGAGAATCATAAGGGAAAGACTATCAAGTTTCTACGATCTGATTGTGGAGGCGAATACCTCAGTGATGAATTCTGGAACTACCTGTCGGAAGAGGGGATTGCATCCCAGTTGACTGCACCCGGTACCCCTCAATAAAACGGGGTTGCAGAACGTAGAAATAGAACGCTTCTAGAAATGGTAAGATCAATGATGAGTTATGCAGATTTACCAAAATCGTTTTGGGGTTACGCTTTGGAAACAACAGCCTATATTCTAAACTTAGTGCCATCCAAATCAGTTCCTAAAACCCCGAGAGAGTTGTGGACAGGGCGCAAGCCCAGTTATGGACACATCAGGATCTGGGGGTGTCCGACATACGTGTTGGACAAGGAAGCTAGTAAGTTGGATGCGCGTTCGAAATTAAGGCTGTTTATTGGGTACCCCGAAGGGACGAAAGGATGCATGTTCTGTGATCCCGAAGATCAAAAGGTCGTAATCAGTACGCACTTTAGATTTTTGGAAGAAGACTATATGAACGACAAAAAGCCTAGAAGTGAAATTACCTTAGAAGAACTTAAGGGGCCAACTCCATTGCCAACTGTACAAAATGATATACCAAACGTCACGCCTTCACATCCGGAACCTCGTCGTAGTGGGAGATTTGTCCGACAACCCGAGTTATTCTTAGGGATTGGAGAGTCTTCGGACTTGATCTCAGGCGAAGAATCAGATCCCTGGTCCTACAATGAGGCGATCCAAGACAAAGATGCAACTTCTTGGCAAACAGCAATGGAAGCCAAAATGGGTTCAATAGATCACAACAAAGTGTGGGAGCTAGTCGAACCACTTAATGGGGTAAAACCCATTGGATGCAAGTGGGTATACAAGAGAAAAAGGGGACCGGACAGAAAGGTTGAAACTTTCAAGGCAAGACTAGTGGCGAAAGGGTATACTCAGAAAGAAGGGATTTGACTATGAGGAAACCTTTTCGCCAGTAGCCATGCTCAAGTCCATCCGCATTCTCTTGTCGATTGATGCACATTTAGACTTTGAGATCTGGCAAATGGATGTCAAGACAACTTTCCTCAATGGAAGTCTTGACGAAGAAATCTATATGCAACAACCCGAAGGCTTCATTGAAAAAGGTCAAGAGCATCTGGTTTGCAAGCTTAAGAAGTCCATTTATGGGATGAAGCAAACATCTCGTGCTTGAAATCAGTGTTTTGATCAAGTTATAAAATTCTACGGTTTTGATCAAAACAACTTTGAAAGTTGTATTTACAAAAAGCGTGATGGAACTGCATTGGTATTTTTGGTACTATATGTTGACGACATACTGCTTCTTTGGAAATGATGTAAAGGTGTTATCGGACGTAAGGGCATGGTTGTCAAAATAGTTTGATATGAAGGATTTAGGTGAAGCCGGTCACATTCTAGGTATCAAGATCACTCGAGATCGCAAGAAAAGGATGATCGGGCTTTCACAAGTCTCATATATAGACACTGTTTTGAAACGCTTCAGCATGCAAGATTCCAAGAAAGGCTTTGTGCCCTACAGACATGGAATCCATCTATCCAAGGAAATGTGTCCCAAAACACAGAATGAGATAGATGACATGAAAGACATCCCTTATGCTTCGACTGTAGGAAGCCTCATATATTCAATGCTGTGCATGAGACCGGATATCTGCTTTGCCGTAGACATGGTAGCTAGATATCAAAGCAACCCGTGGAAAGCGCATTGGACTGCGGTAAAGAACATTCTGAAGTATCTGAAGAGGACACGGGACAAAATGTAAGTTTACCAGTCAGACAGTCTAATCTCCATCGATTACACGGACTCGGATTTCCAATCAGACATTGACGCCAGAAAGCTACCTCGGGTAGTGTGTTTTGCATGGGGGGAGGAGCCATGACATGGAGAAGCGTAAAGCAGAAATGCATCACCGATTATACCATGGAAGCCGAATACGTAGCTGCTTGTGAAGCAGCGAAGGAAGCAGTTTGGCTCAAGAACTTCCTAGTTGACTTGGACGTTGTCCCGGATTTGCCCAGCACAATCACGGTCTATTGTGATAATGCCGGAGCAGTTGCAAATTCGAGGGAACCAAGAGCACACAAGGCCAGCAAACACATTGAAAGAAAATACCATCCTATACGAGAAATCGTTAAGAGAGGAGACATTGAGGTAGCAAAGATTGCATCGGAAGATAACCTAGCAGATCCATTCACAAAGGGTCTGCCTCAGAGTACATTCGAGAGACATGTGGAAGGAATGGGTGTCAAGAACGTTGTCAATCTGCTTTGAGTATAAGTGGGAGAAATTATTAGGTTCGTGTAGGGTGACATTAGATGTCACATAGAACACGAGACATGCTGTAATATACTTAAAAGCAGACTTTGAGTATAAGTGGGAGATTGTTGGGGTTATACTGAAAAGTATGCTTTTACTTTGTATAACCAAACTGAGTTTTCTTATTTATTTACTGAAATAAATTATTAATCACTGTTGCATTAAAATATGAATGAATGTTATATATATTTATTGCAAACCCGTTCAATAAAGTCAGCACGTATTATGTTGTAGTCAATTTGGTGATACCAGATCACAGAAGATCAAATTAACAGCTCCTCGTAATTAAGTACAAATTCACAACCTAGATGAAAATGAACAAACCATCATGAAAGGTTGATGTATAAGACTCGGATTGACTTGTCTTGACCAAGAGATTATACTAGTGCATTTGGATGCGCTGAATAGGACCTACAAGATGATAAATTCTTCGGTACTGAATATACTAGAATTAGACCTCAGTGGTGTGTTATTTCTTAATCTCCGTCCCTTAAATAGGATCGTGTGAAATTAATAACTATTGATTTGACTTATGATAGGAAGTCATTGCGATTCGATACCTTATATCTTGGACAATATTATTAATTACATGACGATTGCTGACATTTAATATGGAGAATCGTTTGCAAGTACGTCTTGTTTGATTTTTCCCCTTGGTGGGCTCAGAACCTTTATCATACCAAATCTTGCAAGTGGAAATTTATTTCCGGTATGGATAATAATGTTGAGCTGTGTTTACTCCAAGGATAAAGATATTAATTAATATAAAGCTTGTTCAGTGACTTAATTAATTAATGGACTAAAAAAATCTTAGACACGAGAAATAATGACCGGGAGCCATATTATAGTAAAGTCGTAATATGGGTTAAGATGGATAGTTTAATATTAATTTTATAGTGGAATAAATTAATATTAATGGACTTTGAATAATATTTGGCCAAATATTATAGCTTCATAGTCCATTGGAGGTCCAATCTTAATTCTCCTAAAGACTCCTCAAATAGCTTAAAGTCCAATTAATGAAAGAGAGAAGAAAATAATTTGCCTAATATTTCTATGAATATTTTTGAAAAATATGTAGGAAAAAGGAAGAAAATATTGTCTTGATTTTCATGTAGATATTTTATGGAAATAGATAAATATTGTAGGAATACATAATTATCCCATAAATTCAAGAAGTCAAATCTTGATTCTTTTTGCCTTGTTATTTTCGAAAATTAGGGATAAATAGGGGAAGAGATTTTTATGGAAAATTTAATTAAGGAGAAAAGAATATATGAGACATATTCAAGATTTCTTGGAGACCAAGAAAAGATTTTCTCCCTCAATTTCTTGACCTAAAAAATCGGCCCCCCTCCTCCCTATAAATAGGGGGGGGATGAATTTTTCATTCCCAAATATAATTCCATGTGTTGGAAATATTAGAAATCCACAAAGGTGGTGACAAAATATTTTTGGTTTTCCCTCTTATTAAAATCGTTCGTGTGAATCCTCCCACCGGATTGCGTTCGTGGATTTGAGACATATTTGAGAAGGCTCTTTGGGTTGATCCATCGTCTCATCAGTCGTCTCTACAAGAGGTTAGTAATCTCGTAACTCCTAGATTCCACATGCTTAGGATTTACGTGGATTACGTGTACGCATGTTGTTTATTCGCTTATTAATTATTATGTTGAATTGATTTAGGATTAATTCATGTTAGTAATTAATTGATTAATTTAAATATGTATTTAAAATCATCTCGAATAGATCAGCAAAAGAATGGAGGTGTACTATGAGTGCACGGTACCCCTAATTTCCCAACAACCAACTCTTAGAAGTCTCCATTAGGTGCCTGATATTCCTTTCGGAAATGTCGTTTTGTTGTGGTGTTTCAGCAAAAGAAAGTTGTTGCTTGATTCCATGTTGACAACAAAAAGTCAGAAATTTTTCAAATGTAAATTATCAGCCCGCAGCCGCTTAATTTTCATACCAAATGAGCTCTACCCGGGCTTCACACCGTGAGGATGGTCTGTCAAACGAAAGTCTATAAGTCTTCCCAAATTGACGTCCTTCACACACCACTCCAGCAAAATTACTCAGGTTAGGCATCCCTTCACCAAGATTCTTTTTCACCATGACTTCTATTTTTTCGATGTTAAGAGCTCCCAATCTCGCTTGCCAAATGTGTGCATTTTCGTTACTGCTCATTTTATTTATATACAAATTAGAGCCAGATAAAAAAAATAAGTTATTAACTCTCTTACCAGTGTGTATAACATCTGCCTTGAGTGTCTCGATGTTTTGGGGAAACTTCACATCTTTTGGACCGAAAAGAACGTAGTTTCCATCATCAACTTCATTTGCAACAGAAAAAATAAATTCTTCTTCATCCCTGGGACATGAAACACATTATCTGCTGTAACAATAGCATCACTGTTAGTGTTATTGTCCTAAAGACAATCCATTGTAAGAACACAATGCTCAGATAATATTCAGTATTGGTTTAATATTATTGTTTATTTAATATTAAATGTATGACATTACACTTATTAGAATATTATGTTTGATTGTTTGTATTTGTTCTTATCTGTGTTCCCATGAGTCATTGCTGTCATTGAGGGTGTGAGAACTCAGATGACTTAAGCATGATTCTCAAATAGCCCCGATCAAGGATCATCAAGAATGAGATATTGATGATGCAATGGAGATTGGTGTACGATCTGCATCATACTCTTCGAGAGTGTAGTAAGATCCCACTTACTACGAGATACTAGGTATCTCATGATGGATGCACAGATACCTTAGAGGGTATTGGTATACCCATTCGAGAAACCGTTTGATGTAGTTCTACTATATGTGTCTACGGGTGTCTTGGTTAGTGGGAGCGATGCGATACTCCTTTGACTTGAGGTCAATACGCACAACATGTGTGGAGTGATGAACTTTGACCATGACCGACGATTGCACCCTTCCATGGGTAGATATGGCTTGGATTGGGTTCATCACGAAGTGCATGTGCGTGGTAGTTGAGCCAAGAAAAGGATTCATTCCTCAAAGTTGATTTAGAGAGAATACTCATCTTCTCGTCATAATTGGATCAAAGTCATTGGTCAATGCACGTCAACTTGGACTTTGTGGCCAAGTGTGACATAAGTGATCAATTAGTGATTGGAGATAATACAATTAAGTTATTTGAATAGACACTTCATCATGTTCAAGACTAATCGAGTATTCGTGAATGAAATCAGGAAATCACAATAGCACACGTTTCAGTTACAAGTAGTTGCACATTTCTCGCAACGTACCTCATAATATTGAGAATGTCTGATTTATTGTCTAGGTTTCAATTAAGATCGTTAGTTTGACTAATCGCTCGATATATGTGGGTCTATGGGTCACACAACAATTAGTTCTCTTTTACGGATTATAGTTGGTTGATTAAATGTTAAATTAGATTTAATATTTAATTTATGGAGAATTGATTAATAATAGATTAATTTGGAATTAATTATTATTAATATTTAATTAAATTAGATTTAATTAAATAAGATTCACAATAATAATATATGAAATATTATTACAGGATTTAATATATATGGAATCAAATCCGTAGAGATTTGATATACATGGGAATTAAATTAGTTGAGATTTTATATATGGGAATTAAATCTAAGAGATTTATTTTATAAGATTAGAGATTTTATTTCCTAATCAGGTTAGCGTAAGATTTAAGTTGGGGCCTCCCCTATATACATGAACTCTTGGGAATTCATAATACAAGTATTCATATTTTCTCCATAAAATCTAGAGTTAGAATTTTCCTAGCAAATTCGTCTCGGGATTCAAAGCTGGCAAATCTGTGCAAGTCCGTGAACGATGATTACGTGGATACCATAGTTGAGAAATCTGCTCTCGAATTACCGTAAGATTTCTTGTTATGTTTATTTGTAATCGTTTATGCAATTATATGTTCGTTGTTGGTGAATTATTTAATTTCGTTGTGCATGTATTACGTGTTTACGTGCCTCTATATTCCAACAGTGGTATCAGAACTTCAGGCTCTTGTTTTTAATTGCATAATTGGTTTTAATAATTTTTTTTTAAACCTGGTACGGTCAAATTAATTGACCGCACCTTCGATTTTAATTAATTTGGGGGTATTGTTTATTTGATAAACAATCACCCCTTTGGTGTTGTCTTGTCGCTCTCGCCTCTTTCCCTCGCCCAGTTAGGGTTTTCTGCAAAAATCCCCCTTCCTCGCCTCTCCTTCGTCTCGCGCTGATTTTGTGTTCACAACGAGCATCCGTGGCGCGTTCGAGTCGGCGGTATAATTTTGCGACGCCGCATCGGAGCAAAATCAAACGTGTTGGACCCGCGGTGGTGTGACCTAAATCGCGGCAATTTCGAGCGGCGTCCATCACGTTTCCTCGTCCTAGGCGGCAACATCCTTGTATCGTCTTTTGATTAACTGGGCAAACCCGAAGGATCAATGGGGTTCAGGGCGGAATGTCGCCGCATCGCCTCCTTGTCACGTTTGCCGATCTGTTTTGCGGGGGTACGTGCCATTTCATTTGACCCAGACGTGTGCCGCACCGCCGTGCCACTCTCGATTCACGATTTTAACTCGGCTGCAGCAGCGAGTCGCCCACGCGCGCCTAGCGGCGGCGCCGACTTGCTTGCACGCGCTGCTTACCTATTTCGTTCAACACATGTATCTGTACAGGCTCATGTGTTTGTTTTGGGTCAGTTTGTTCGATTTTTTTGGACTATTTCGAACGCCTGATTGAACTGGATTCCAAAATTGACTGTTGCTATGATTAATTGGATTAATTATGATGAATGGTTGATAAATTGTGGGTTTTCGGTTCTCCCGATTGGAAGGCGGTGTCCGCGCAGTGATGAGGGAGGGGTTATTTTGCAAATTGGATTTCAAACAGGCCCCTCCGTGCAAATTTCTGAAATTGCACTTGAGCCCTTGACAAACCAATAAATAAATCTATTTTAAAATTTAATAAGATTAATTTTAAGAATAGTAATAAAAGTTGAACTTTTACTCGTAATTAATTGAATTAATTATCACAGTTTAATAACTTTAAAATTAAATTTAAAATTGGATTCTAAAATTCGTTTTAAAAGGTTATTAAATCCCACTTGGCTAACTTGTTTATTAAATTTGATTTAATCTGTTAATGCATTTATAGTCCGCATTATAATTGTTTGGATATGCGGCACCCAATAATTGCTCAAATATGATGTAGATTAACATGTTGGATCTCGATTAAGCAATTAATACCCCGCCCTTTAAAAACGTTCCTCACTAAAATATGATTTTCATTAAATTGAACGATGTCTTCCATCAAAATTAAAAGTAAATCGGAGATTTTTTTCCAATGAGTATTTAAGGTCCAAGTCTTTTGCTCGGATCTACATCTAACGGGACTTTTATAGGGACACGTAGTGTCACCGCTTGATGGTTGTAAATCAACTTGACTTTGTTTCACCAGCCCAAGCAGGGAAACGAAAGTCAAGAGGCATCCGCTTGAACTAGGTTCAATCAACTAGGAGTTGAAATTTTTGCAATTGGTTTGGAACTTATCAGTTTTATTATTACAGTAATCAGCCCAAGCAGATATTGTAATAATAGGAATGTGGATCATAGTCCATTATGATTTATATTGGATATAAATTTGTATTCATCCGATGAGGTCGTTGAATATGTGAAAATAATGGAAACAAAATAAATTTAAAAGACCATGTTTATTTTGATTGCTGAATATTGATCATATGAATTATGTGTTTTAATTCCCGTTTTCTCTATGCTTGTTGAAATGAATAACTTATCACTCAGAAGTGTTTTGGAAACGAACAAATTAGTTGAGCCAAATTTTCTCGACTGGCACCGAAATGTGCTTTTGGTGCTTAGGCAAGAAAAGATCGAGTACATGTTGGACACGCCAATCCTTGCTACCCCTGAAGCTGGTACTGAAGAGGCTGAAACGTTTGACGCTGCAGCTCAGAAGAAGCATCAAGAGGATGCTTCCCAGGATCAGTGTGTTATGTTGCTCGGCAAGACTTCGAGTTGCAAAGGAAGCATGAGAAGATGCTTCCCTTCGAGATGCTCAAGCATCTGAAGGATCTCTTTGATTCTAAATCTCGTTCGAGATTTATGAAGTGATGAGAGATCTGTTCAGATGCCGGTTAGCTGAAGGAGGGATGGTCTCCCCTCATGTTTTGAAGATAATTGGGCTAATCGAGGAATTTTATGTCGTTTGGGCATCAAGCTCAAAACCAATGTTGTTTATGCCATACTTCAGTCGCTTCCTGATTCATATTCGAGTTTCGTAGTAAACTTTAATATGAATAAGACGGAATCGACCATGCCCGAGCTTCATAACATGCTCAAGACTTTTGAGTCTTCCGCTGCTAAGGAAAAGCCTGTGCTCATGGTGAGTGCCTCTACTTCTTCTACTCCAAAAGGAAAGAAGAAACGAAGGGGCATGACAAAGAAGGGTTCCTCAAGGCTAAGGGTGGAATTCAAAAGAAAGAGAGGGTGGACAAGGATGTGTGCCTCTACTGCAAGCAGAAGGGGCATTGGAAGAAGGACTGCAAGTTCTAGCAGCTGAAAAGAAGACACAAGGTGTCTCAGCCACTGGAACAAGTATGTTTGTTATTGAGATAAACATGTCCACAAATGATACTAACTGCTGGGTATTAGATACCGGTTGTGGCTTACACATTTGTACTAATGTGCAGGGTCTCAAGCATAGCAGGGCAGTTAGGCCGGGTGAAGTCGCCCTACACGTTGGGAATGGAGCAAGAGTTGCAGCTGAACGTGTTGATGTTTACAATTTAGATTTACCCTCTAGTTTTAGACTTGAATTGAATAATTGTTATTTTGTTCCTTCTATTATTTGCAACATTATTTCTATTCCTATGTTGGACATTGAAGGGTTTTCCTTCCATTTTGCTAATAATAATTGTTATTTCTCGCATAATGGTGAAATGTATGGAAATGCTCCTTTATCGAATGATTTATACTTGTTGCATTGTGGATATAATGTTCTTAATATACAAAACACACGACTCAAACTTAGTAATCATGAAAACCCGACTTACTTGTGGCATTGTAGGCTTGGTCATGCAAATGAGAATAGAATTGCAAGGTTAAGAAAGTTAGACTACTTAACCCCATTCGACTTTGAGTCTTATTGAAATTATGAATCTTGTCTCAAGGGCAAAATGACCAACAAACCCTTTTCTGGGAAAGGGGTTCGTGCCAAAGAAGTTCTAGAGTTGATCCACAACGATGTCTGTGGACCATTGCCCACTCTAGCTAGGGGTCACTTCGGGTACTTCATCACTTTTACTGACGATTTCTCAAGATACGGATATGTGTATCTTATGAAACATAAATCCGAATCTTTTGAGAAATTCAAACAGTATAAAGTTGAAGTAGAGAAGCAGCTTGGTAAGAGTATCAAGACTCTTCGATCGGATCGAGGAGGTGAATACCTTAGCCATGAATTCACTGATTACCTAAAGTTACATGGAATTCAATCACAATGGACTCCTCCCGGAACACCGCAAATGAACGGAGCATCCGAGAGGAGAAACCGAACCTTGTTGGACATGGTGAGGTCCGTGATGAGCTTTTCTCTCTTCCGAAATTCTTATGGGGATACGCGTTATAAACCTCAATCTACATTCTGAATAGGATTCCATCTAAATCGGTTGAGCATACACCATATGAACTATGGTGTGACAAGAAGCCAACTTTTTCGCACATTAAAATGTGGGGTTGCCCCGCAATTGTGAAAAAGATGCTTACAGATAAATTGGAATCCAAAGGTGAAAAGGGTTACCTTGTGGGATATCCTAAGGAAACTAGAGGATATTACTTTTATCTACCTGAGAAACAAACATTATTTGTTTCTAGGCAGGCCAGGTTCCTCGAAG
>JBBCBC010000330.1:0-19582 GCA_037126765.1 Stenogyne calaminthoides
AGGCAACTTTTTGACTCCCGAAGTAAATGTTTTGATGGGATATGACTTAAATGCCTAGGAAATGCGGCTGGATAGAAGAAGACTAAAGGATGAAGTGGATCGGATAAAGAGAATCGGATAAAGTGGATCGGATAAATGTAAGTGGATCAAGCGGGAATCGATCGGATGAGTGGAATATTGTTGGGAAATCTTTAAGGTATAGGCTACCATCGGTGAAGATCAACAACAATCAAACCCAACTAGATCGGATCATAGTGGTAAGCCGGTTGATTACAATATCAACCCTACGGAATCGTTTCTTATTTATCCTTTGAACATCTTATATGCTTTATTTAAATAAATTGGTTTTCACTCTGTCTTCTTAACTTTATAGCGCATGCACGCAAAACATTTAATCGGACATGGGAATGTGTATTTAATGCGTTTTATTGAAAGATTTTTCGAGTCCCAAATCTGAGAGGACTACTTTTCTCAACCGTGCAATTAAAACTTTTCGTCCGACTAATCTCAACCATTGATTTCAAAACACGGACACTTGAGTAACTTTGGAAAGTTGTGCAAAAAGGTTTCCCTCGCATACTATAAATCCAAATCTTTCTCAGAAAACCTTCTTTCCACTACTGCGTCTTCTCAATCTCTTAAAAGATCAAACTTTCAAAAATCTTGAAACTATTTTCCAAAACGATTGATTCCTTTTTTTTCACGATTTCTCAATCCTACTTAATCAATTTCGTAATTTTTCTTTTAAATCTTCGTGATGATTTCAATCATAGTGATTATTAGGTTTGCAAGTCGTGCTGCTATGTTTCTGTAATTTATATCCGATCTATACGCTTACTTGCTTAATTGATGCTTAGATTGCTGATTTGACTGAGTTTATTGAAATAATTTACTCAAACTAATATCAATTTGCATATCATACGTAAAATGGCATATCTTGTTTTGCCAGACGGTACGAGGAAAAAAGTTCTGCAACTTCGCATTAATGAAGAAAGATATCATTGATGAGAAATATGTAGTATTTTCAATCACCTCAGATCCTGAATCGCTGGAAATTATGGAGTGCTTGCGAGCATGCGGACTTGAACAATATTGCTCTAGACATCAGAACATTGTCCACACTCATGAAGCTCTAGAATTTCTGTACAATCTACATAAGGATGAGGACATTGATGCTGATTTAATTTCTTCCGTTGGAGGATCGAAAGTACGAGTGTCGAATGATGATCTTCAGAGGATCTTCGGTCTCACTCGAGGAAGCATCTACCCAGAAACCTACACGACTGATGTAGGAGAGAAGGAATTTCTTGAAGCCGAACTGTTGAGACCAGCAAACAAGGAGAATACAACGAATGTCAAAGCATCCTACCTGAAGAGGAAATATCACCTTCTCCTTGAGATCGTTCAGAAAGTGATTATGTGCTCAACTTACAGTCTTGATGTTGTCACTTCTTATAAGATCAGTGTCATGACTGCAATCATCAAGAAAGCTTCAGATATGGATTGGTTGGGTATGGTCAATATTTGCGGAAAGACTCGGGAAGTTCGATCGACCCGGAGGAATGAAGTGTCCTTATCTTCCAAGTGCTCCTTCATATAATAAAATCTCAATCATTCCGTCCGACAAAAGTTTTCAAAGAATTATGAATGGAATCGGAATGGTGCGAAGGTGTATCAAGCAAACCACAAGGCCATCTTGGGCAAGGATGAGCCTCTGCTCGTCAACTCGATGAGGATCCTACTCCTTATGCCCAAACCAAAGGAGGAAAAAGGGGAAAAGAAAAGGCAACCGTTATCTTAAGGTCTTAGTGGAACGACCATTCGAGAGAAGAGGTTGAAGAGGAAGGATCGCCAAGAAACCGATGCTCAGCGGAAATGTCAAGAGAGTTACTTCTCCTTCAAGACGCGGGGATACCTTTCGGCAAGTTCCGCGAGCGGAGGATCCGATTGAGTTGAATCAAAGTGGGGATAGCCGATCGATTAATAATCGCCACCTTGAAGTGGGGGACGAAAGCGGATGATCGAAGAAGAAGGAGAGAAAGTCGTCGGAGGAGGAACTGGCACACTCGAGGAAGAATCACCATCCGATTCTCTGCCTCTGGCAAATCTTCGTGAAAGAAAGATCGTTTTTGAATTGGCCTCCGAGGATGACATCGATGGTTGATTCATGAAAGGTCTTAATTGGCGATAATAGAGAGGAGACTGCTCAACCTCCTAAAGATATTGAGGAGCTACCGATGAACCAAGAATGGGTGCCGCAGATGAGACCCGGCTTTGCGGCATCAACATCCGATTGCACCGCTATGCCGAGCTCCGATACCCTAGATCTTTTATATCGGAGAAGATTCGGGATGGGGTCAAGGGTCGCTATTGAAGACAAATTCACGACTCTAACAGCCAGATCCGATGAAGCGGTTTGAAGAAGAGCAAACAAAACCGGTTTGAGAGAAAGGAGTCTCTCACGGTTAGGATCGATAACGCCAAATTTCTACGATGTGATTAACTAGTAAATCCTCTTCGTAGAAGCTCACTCTAGTCCGATAAACTTAAAAATTCAGATGAATATGCTCAATGAGACACAGTGCTCTTCGGAAAGTGTCCGGCATCTCGAGAAGACCGACAACCACATGGATATGGGTTGGAAGCACTTTGCGTACTTCTACGAACGCAGCAAAAAGAACATCGAATTTGCTCGACGCTTTTTTAACTCTGCAGACCTTCGCCATCTCGGATCACTCCCTCCTCTTGTTTGTTGAGGAACTCGCAGAGGAGATCACCACGACAATTTATTGCTTTCTGGATCGCATGGTCATCCAACCTCTTTGATGAAACCAAAAAAGGGAAGGACAAGAGAAAAGTTAAACACGTACACATTTGGTAACTATTGCATCTCTGCGAACCATCATGTCCGGGACTTGCTCGAAGTCACTCCATCTATTGATCTTATTCTACGACCTAAAAAGAAACTGCAAAGGACAACATAAAAAAAGAGATCATCGAAGAAGATTGATCTTCGGGATATGTTGTTATTGCGAGTCGATAAGATTGAAGACTTCTTTTAAATCTGTACGTAAAAGAATGGAAATTGA
Organism: Stenogyne calaminthoides; assembly: GCA_037126765.1. Lineage (NCBI taxonomy): Eukaryota > Viridiplantae > Streptophyta > Magnoliopsida > Lamiales > Lamiaceae > Stenogyne > Stenogyne calaminthoides. The sequence continues at coordinate 3,090 of JBBCBC010000330.1, forward strand.
TGATCGGGCAAGAGCCTTGAACTTCGCTAAGAAACTAGCGAGAAGAAGAAAACGATGATGAACATGACGCGGAACTACGAAGAGAAAGAAAGGAAAAAGGCAAGATGGTGAAAGGTATCTTGAAGTTGAGACAAGGACAATTATTCTCTATCAAAATCCGGATGTCTCACGAACAAATTCAAGAGCAAAACCGCCAGAGAATAAGAGAGGTTTGCCATCAAGAAGCGAAGTTAGCAGAAATTAAGGGACTAAACATCTCATACATCCGAAGAAAGAGGAAGAATGAAGCCGCGAGAGGAGATTGCTTGGGAAGAGAATGCCTTTCCAAGACTGTTAAAGACACCCTCATGCTAGAAATTAGATCCGCTTCTCGAATGGGATCGATCGAAGCAGAATGGTTGTGTGACGTATACATCCCGGAGATGATTACGATTCATCAAAACCAGATGAGAAAATGATGATGAATTTGGAATGGTTAGAAACGAAGTACCCGGACTTCTACCGGATGGTGATGAAGGAATGGAAAATCATGTCATCGATACGAAGCTCCTCCTTCGAACAACTTCTTCCACCAAGGCGTCCGGATAACAAGCTGAATCTTTTGTCAAATTCAAGGATGCCTACTATGGATTTGGGCGCAAAGGAGGAATCTATAGAAGAGAAGATCTGGACAAGCTTTAATCTGAAAGGATGTACAAGATGTTTGGTATCCCCAAAGAACTTAGGAGGTTCAAGTACACGAGGAAGACAACTTGGAATCGGATGATAGGTATGTTTTATGTATTACATTATCTGGACACCTATCCGAATGAAAATATTCTCTCTCTCGATTCTAAGACAACATCTCATTATCTTGAAGAAAGTATTGTTTTACATTATCTGCATTTCTATGTATGTTATCCATTTTTTCGATTAAGTGTTTTGGTTCCTTCAAAAGGGGGAAATTGTTGGGAATTTGTATTTAGTTTTGATGGAAGTACCAAAACAAGTTGTAATAGGACGAATCGGATCTGTTGGATTGGTGACGATAGAAATCGATTAAGATGACTAAATTAAAATGTATAGATGGTGATGTAAAGATAGGTCACATATTGAGGGGGAACTCAATATGTATAGGTCAGTCGAATGTCGGATGACGGATTTAAGATCGATAAGGTCGATGATCGTAAGACTAAAGACGAGTCAAGACAAGAAGAAGTCGATGATCGGTGAAGGCAGAAGATTAATCGAGACTCGATAAACCTCGAAGACTCAAATAAACACGAAGACTCGAGATAAGCTGAAGATTCCAAGAATAAACCTGAAGACTCAAATAAGCACGAAGACTTCGAGAACAAACCAAGACTCAAGATGATCAAGACATCGAGGCTCGAGTCACCTAAAGACAAGAAGACCGGAAGACCTACATCGGTAAATCCGCAAATTGTGCTAAGACAATCTGCATCGAGAAGACTCTACAAAGGTAGACTAATCAGTTATCCGATCAAGTCGACTCACCTGGCGTCAACCAAAATGGTACACGCAGACAAAGGCGAATATTCTACAAAAAGGAATATCAATCGTCAAATGGACCAAATCTTGAAGTGCCGCCTCAAAGAGAAAGCGACACGTGCACAAAAAGAGTCGACAATACGGATTCGACTTTGCGGACATAAACGACGCTAATCATGCAGCCCGCCACACCGATATTGAAAGACGTCACATCATATCCTACAACCTACCAAATATAGCCGAAATTCAAATTGCTCTCCAGCGGCTCTTTGATTTCGTGGGTCTATAAAATGGGATTGCTCTTTAAAATTGAAGGAGAGACCGGATCGAGCAGACTGAAAAAGAAGAAAAAAATATAGCAGAATTTCCGCTCCAAGAACACCAAATTGGAAGATTATTCTTAAGTGTTCATCCCATTGTTCTTAGCATAGAAATCTCATCCTCAAAGATTTGGCTACATAAACACTAGATAGATTTCGGGTTGGAACCACAACAAATCTTTACCCAAACTCAAAGTTAGGTTAAGTTTGTTCTGCAAGAATTCGGGACTAGGGATTATAGTTTACGATTTCGGGATCGGTTGAGTGTGAACTCGATAAACATCCATTGGGTGTTGGACTAACACATTAAACTAAGTCGATCGGTTAAGTCGGTTAAGTTGGTTAAGTTGGTGCCTTGTGTTAAGGAAAAAAGAGTGGGCGTAGGAAGGGTTTAAATCGAACCACTATAAAATCTTGTGTGCATTTACTTGCTCTTTATTGCTTTTACACTATTACACTCAACCGAGCTTAAAATTGCATACATACTATAAGTTAACATCGATGCGCACCAAGCAATCGATCTGATCGGAATTGACACCTTAGTCGTAGATTGAAAACCCGACTTGAGAATGCGATTTGATAAAATTGGTTTTTTCACGGATATTAACAAGCTTCCGCGACTATTAGTTAAATCGACGGATATCAAATGATCCGCCTCGAGAACTTCAATGAAGATTAAACATCGATCAAACCGATTCACTAAGACTCGATCGATGTAAAACCGCAATCACACCTGATCTGCACGAAAAAGTTTTCAGAAGTTTATTCACCCCTCCCCTCTAGACTTCTGCCCTCACGAAACCCGTTCGGGACCTACAGTGTATCATAAAAAAAAATATGAATGAATAGACAACAACAATACTTAAACACTTTATCTTCACTCACCTAAAATGATTTGATGATGAAGAACTTCAAAGTTATATTGATTTAATGGATTTGTGGAGTTTGAGGAATTATTTATACACAAGAAAATGATGTTGATTTAGAATTAAGAGAAAAATAATGCAAAGATTACTCAAATGATATACTATTCAATGCATATTAATGGAATTATTATTTTTCAATCAATTTATATCCTACATCCTACATTGAAATATGAAAGATTTTTTTTCATAAACACAACTCCCGACCTCTATTCTAGTAATAACATATTGGTCATCTATAATGAGTTCAATATTATTAAACTTGATAGTAACATGTGAATTGAAAATTGGATAATGATCAATACCTTCTCTATCAGCGAAATATGTTGTCGTACAGAAATTACGTTTATGCGACAATTTCTTTGAGAAGAACTTCGAAAGTGCACTGTTAAATCTCATCCAACAATAATCTGCAAACATAACAATGATGAATCAAATACATAATACGTAATTGTAAAAATTTACTTAATGACTATTTGAATTCTAAGGAATATATCATCTAATCCAAACAATCATGGATAAATTATAATAAAATGCAGGTTAAAATAAAAAATAAGAAAAAATGTATTATATAAAAAATATATTAATGAATAGACAATAACAATACTTAAACACTTTATCGTCACTCACCTAAAATGATTTGATGATGAACTTCTAAGTTATATTGATTTAATGGATTTGTGGAGTTTGAGGAATTATTTATACACAAGAAGATGATGTTGATTTAGAATTAAGAGAAAAATAATGCAAAGACTACTCAAATAATATACTATTCAATGCATATTAATGGAATTATTATTTTTCAATCAATTTATATCCTACATCCTACACTGAAATATGAAAGAGTGAAAAGAAGAATATAAAAGAGCATAAGAATATATTAAAATAAAGAAAATTAAGGACAAAAAAAGTTGAATTTGTTAAACCTATTTTAGCTACTTTGATGATAAAATGATTGTACTCGGTAAACTTAAGGAAATATTTCTAAAGTTGAATATATGTTAACATACTAAAATCGGAATTAATGGTTAAAGAAAAAAAAAAAAAATTATACCATTTTTTAATAATGCATATGTACAATATATTTACATTTGTTATTCTAATTTTTAAACTAAATATATTCTTACAATAATATATACATAGTTGTATATGAGGTTGGTTTAATATTTTTTGTAAAATAATTAAATGAATATAGATATGTACACTAATTAGGAACTTTAATACATTGCACTAATTAATCAATAGATTTGTCTTAAGGGCCAGATCATGCGCAATAGAGCATTAGAATATATTAAAATAAAGAAAATTAAGGACAAAAATGTTGAATTTTTTAAAACTATATGAGAATGCAATTTCAGATTCTTATTGTCATAAATAGTAATTTAATTTATACGGAAATTTATTATTTTTATTTATTGAAGATTTTGGTAAACAATAGATTATGTTAAAATCCAATAAGTATTATTGAAAAATATATAGGGAAGCAAGTTGGTGGAAAATATTATATCTTTGCATATTTACAATTAAATAATAAATTGTATACACTTGATTTATGTTATATATTTATGATATATATATATATATCTAACTTTCCTCTCTAAAAATTAAAACAAATTAAAACATATACAATAGATGTTAAAACAAATTACGTAAATACGTATAATTCATTAATATAAACAGTATAACCTGATGGTAAAATTTCAAATATATAATCATTACTGAAATAAGGATACATGAATGTGTAACTCGTCAACATCAACCTCGAGAATTATAAATACACAAAAACAATCAATTCTAATAGCGTTATCGCTCAAAAATCGTTTGAATCCAGACTGAAAAATTAAACCTTTCCTTTCCTTCTTGACACCAACTTTCCAACATTTTTCACCAACAAACAAACTTGAAAACTCGAAAAATGCAATGTCGAACTTCTTATAATTCTTCCATAAACACTTTGGAACAGTCTACATAAAGAGATAAAAATGTTATCACACACACAAATACACACACAAACACACACACACACACATATATATATATATGTATGTATTCTTGAAAATTTCAATTTTCATTTTATAATTATTATAGTAGTAATATCTAAATAAAATTACATTAAAAATATCTTACCAGTCGACCTCTATGAAAATTGGATTCACCAATCAAGCAGGAGAATGAGACTGAATCATATGCAACAGAACAAAACCTTAAGCACTACGACGACACTTATTTCCATATTTCTCTTTAAAAAATACATTAAAAATTCAATGAAAAAAAAGATATTTAATTTAATACATCTAAATTTATTTAAAATTCAAAACAATGATAAATTAATATTATATTACAAAACAAAAACTAATACATTACATACCTTGATCATACAATTTGCCTTTGTTTGAAAATGTTGAAAGCAAACATCCATTCTGGGAATATATTTTAATCCAAATTGTAATAAGTCCATCATAGTATATAGAAATATAATCAGTTTTGTTAACATTGTTAGCATCAACAAATGCTTGTCAACCATCACCAAATGTATAACTTAGTGTGTTTAAAATTTTTAGTTTTATAAACCAAAAATCTCCATTCGGCTTCTGTAGATATATTGACTCTGGAAACTTTGCACCACGAATATCGGTCCATATTTGAGGAATTACCTATAAATAGAAATATGTTAGTAAAAATACATTAAAAAAAGTATATATGAATACAAAAAGACATAAAAGTCATACCAAATTATTATAAAAAAACTGGAAAAAATAAAAAATAAAATAATTCTTCCTCATCTCTCCTGCATAAAAAAAATATTATTATAATATATATATATATATATATTAATTTAGATTAATGGAACAAATACACTAACTAATATACTCACCATATAAATTATAAGATTCTGATATAAGATTGAGATTACCAACATCTTTTAGGATACCATTTTGATGGTAGACCTTAATATATATCATGCACAATCAAATTCAGAAAATGTTATGTAATTGCCAACAGACACATTGTAATGCTCTTAAATTTCTTCCCATCCATCACTAAAGTACCAAAAACCTCCGATGATAGCAGTTTTTACAACCTTTTTTTTTGTCGCTCTGATTACCAAATGTGTACCTAGTATTTAAATGCATTTCTCTCGATAAAATAATATCATCATGTATCCACTGAAAAATTACATAAATAAACAACAATCAATTTAGAGCGGGAAAATATAATTAACATAATAAATTGTTTGATGGCATAAAACTAACCAATTTATGTCGCCCTTCAATGTAATTATTATGCACGTAATGAAAGAAAAAATTCCATGAACCCTTTGAATAGTAATGTTCTATGAACATCTTTAATTCATTATATTGCATTTCTATATCTTCAACTACATGCAAAAAAAGATCATTAAAGTTAAAATAAATACATACATATATAACAATCATATAAAACCAACAAATATGGTTCTCTATAAAATTTAAAACTTACGTGTAAGAAACTTTCTATCATCATTAAACTCATCCTGAAGACGACATAAGTCATCACGTATCGTATCATCAGAAAACAAATTAATCATTTCAAATTTGTGTAGTACTATTAAACAACATGAATCTAAAATTGATAATGAAAAATAAAAATACTAAGAATCAGAAATATTTTGCTTGTTAAAAATGAGATTCAACAAATAATGGATGAATTTCTTTATGATGGAACTTAAGTTTAAATAGGTGTGACAAAAACTTAGTAAGGGCTTGAATTTAGGATGCAATTAAATTCATAATTAATTTTATTAGTGAAAGTTGATAAACAATATGAACATTTGATGCAATTAAATATTAATTGCAATAAAAGTTAATTATACTATCATGTATTATGAACCAAAATTTGACTACCAAAATTATTCAAATACCAAAATATTTTAAGGCAGTGTATAGCTCGATTACTAAATTATTTGACTACTTTAATTATGAGATGATATCATTCATATATTTACGATATCATGCATAAAAAGTTGGAAGTGTAATCCTAGAAATTGTACAATATGATAAATAATTAACGATATATCATATTTGATTAATTACATATTTTATAAAGATGAGATCATGATACTCGTATACTAAATTGAAGAGTACATATCACAATTAATCTAGACACATACTAATAACAAAATTAGTAATGCTTGAATTAAGCACATCATTAAAGTTATATGTAAGTAAATTAGAGAAATGTGATAAATAATATGAGTAATTAATGCAATCACAATTAATCTTAGAAAAAATAAAAACATATGATTAAATATAATATATGTATTTAATTATCATGAATTAAGACATAAGTGATTTGTTTGTATGATCAAAATAGCAATTAAAACAAAAACTTGTTTTTGTCTTTGCACGTTTTACATAAAATGGGAATTTTATCTACTTCTTCTTTGAAAGTTTGACTAAATTGTTGAGGATTTAGAGCGTGCCATCACTGCTCATTATAAATGTTTAACTTCAATTTATTGACTGGGGCATATTTACCTTAGTTCTTTGTAACTTATTGCTTGTCTATTAACTATTTATTTTCAATATTTCTAGAAATAAATTTGAACTAAAAGTATATATAGCCATTTAATTATTTTACTAAGATTCCATCGAATCATAAATGCTTTTAAATAAATTGGCGACAGTCAAAAATGATGATGAATATCATTATGTTATAAAAGTATTGTTCAATAATATAAAGAGAACAAATAAATGCCAATAACAATAAAAATATTTGAATTTTTAAATTAATTTTCATCAATTAAATATAGGAAACAAAAAAATATGCAAATAATGAAATTAAATAATCATGAATATATAATGATACACATTATGATTAAGTTTAATTTAAATATTAGGATTTAAAAATTAAGATTAATGATTCGGCTTATATATATATATACATCCATACTCATATTATGCAGCACATAATTTATGCGATACACAATCAAAATAAACCATATAAATAAAACCACAATTAGTCTGATGTGGGAAATTCAAACATAATGAAAAATGCAAAATTTCTTTAGTTGGAGGGTATAGCAATTTGATAATTCTCGATTTAAAGCCAAAAATTTGAACAGCATCCAGATCTAAATACTACAAAATATAAAGATAAAATTAGATTAGTTAAAATTTGTATAAGAGAGTTAAAAAAAAAAAGACGAATATGTCCAAAATATAAGATTGTGTGTTTACCACTCGATTTCTAAATTCAGTCTGTTTGATCCATGTACAAATACATATTTTAATTCCTCGTGAAGTACACTAAAGAAATAGTAACAATAAATAAAAAGATTAGTATAAAAAGTTTACAATCCAGACATGTAATAGAAAAAAATAACATAAGAAAATTTTTACCAGATAGCATTTGTACATAGAGGAAGGAGGCCGTGAAATAATTTGAATCACCTCTTGAGAAATCTAAAAAAAAATAATCATAAAAATCTTTGGTCCATCGGAATTTTTATTTTATGAATCTCTATATAAATTTTCGTTTACATAATATTAGAAAATTCATAAAAAAATTATTATTATGTAAACGAAATTCATAAAAATTCATATTAAACAAATCAAAATTTAATAAAAAAAAACTAACCACTCTCGGTTTTGGTCCATCAGAATCAGAATGGGATGAGACGACAACAGTTTCTTTCGAATGAGACATATCTGATTACCCAAAATTTAAAAAAAATATTAAAAATCAGTTGAATTTAATAAATTTTGAATAAAGAAAAGGAGAACGTAACTTTACCAGGTATTTGGTTGAGAATGAAAATATTGGGTTTAGAATGAAAATTTTGCCTGATAGAATTTCACTTTAAATAGGAGAGACAACAAATTTACGGGCTTGAATCAAGAATGATATTAAAGGATATTTAAAATAATGGGTGGACGGTCGAATTAATGGGTGGACGAATTAATTTATTGGACATAGGGACGATCAAATTATAGTATTATTGGTGGACATAATTAATGTACTAAATTAATTTGGACGATCAATTTGATTAATTATAGTATTATAGGACATAATTTGGACTATCAAATGAGCTATATATGGATAACAAAAAACACCATGCATTAAGGAATTTAATTAAGGAATTACACTACCAATTCGTCCGATTTGATATTCAAATTTAATTAAGGAATTACACCATGCATTAATACCTTCAATTGGTCATTGACTTAGGAGAGAATTAATAAATAACAGAATTTCCTAATTATAAAAAGGGTAAAAAGTAAAAAAAAAAAAGTAAAAAGAAGAAGGAGTGATTGGTGCAAGGGATTGGACGATCAAGATCAATTTAGAAAAAACGATCAACGGTCAAGGTAGTTTGGAGCCAAAATCAAGGATGGTAAAATAGGTCCTATTATATATTTATGATTAAGCCTAGTTTAATGCATTCTGTCAAATTTTTACCATCTAAAAAATTCAACTAAGCCGAATTTTCAAATCATAGATTCCACGTATTATTTTCAAAAAAAATTTGAACCAATTGATACATTGACCACTGATGTTTATTTAATTAATAAAAATGAGTCAAACATATATACCCAAAAAATTAGTGTTGATAAATTCACACCTAAAATTACTCAACAATATCAATAATGTCCATAATAAAAGAGAAAAAGTCAATATCTGAATTTAATTAAATTTCTAAAAAGATTTCATATAATTATATTTATATACTTAAATTAAAAAAAATGATTGACATTATGTAGGTCCCGAACGGGTTTCAGTGAGGGTTGAAGTCTAGAGGGGAGGGGTAAATAGACTTCAAAAACTTTTTAGTGGATCAGGTGTGATTTGCAAGTATGCCTAATCAGAGTGCGATGAGGATTAGTTTGGACTGATATCCGACTTACTGATCTGGCAGGCAGATCAATTCGGCGTCTATCAGTTTAACTGATGGTGCGGAAGATTAGTTAACCCGTGTGAAAACCAATTTTACTCAAATAAAGATTCTGACCAATCTGGTTTGAATCAGATAACTAAAGTGTTACACTGATCAGATCAGTAGCTTGATGCTAATCTGATCCTGGTACAGAATATGCATGCAGATAACAAGAGTAGTGTGCAAGTATGTGTAAAGCAGATTAAAGGCACAGAGATTTATAGTGGTTCGGACAACTTGTCCTATGTCCACTCTTCCCTATCATCAGGGGCACCAACTTAACCAACTAGACTTAGTTTAATGTGTTAGTCCAACACAGTACAACCAACATATATTTAACGAGTTCTCACTCAACCAATCCCAGAAATCTAATCTAGAAACCCTAGATAGAAATCCTGCTATAACAAACTTAACCTAACAGTGTTTGGGTATAAGATTTATTTTGTTCCAACTGGAATACTATCCTATCTTCTAAGTAGCCTAAAGCTAGAAGATAAGTATTCTGGCTAAGAACTAAGGGATGAACACTTAAGAATAAATCTTGAATTTGTTTTCTTCGTGCGGAAATCTTGAGAGCTTGAGCTTGTGTATAATTTTCGTAACCTTACTATGAGGTTTGATCCCATATTTATAGGCACGAAATCGAAGTAGCCGTTGGAGAGCAATTCGAATTTCGGTCTATTTAAGGTAGGTTTGCAGACTTTATTTGATGCGCTCAGAGACGGCATGGCCTAAAGCATGCAAGCTTGTCCTTTCTAGCCATTTGACTCTGAAGCACCTCGTCCTACAATGTCAGCTTCGTACATACGTGTCATGCTCTCATTAGTTATCAAGTACACTTATTCAGTGTTTGATTTACTAACTTTGATTGACATTCTTTGTGTCAGCTGAGCGTATATGACTTGTAATCTTCTTGTGGTAGTCATATTAAAACTGATCTGATCAGGCCAGCTGATTAGTTTACCTTATTTTGTCTTCTGATGCAGGTTGTCTTAGCACAACTTGCAGACTCTTCTTCTACCTTAGGATGTGGTTCTTCTGATCTTCTTATCTTATGATCTTCTGATCTTCTGATCTGTACATATTGAGTTCCCCCTCAATATGTGACCTATCTTGTTACATCAGTTGTGTATACATCTCAGCTGGTCATCCTAGTCTGATATCTAGATCACCAGTCAGCTAAGAGGCCTGACTGGTCCTATTACATTATCTGTTTTTTTAACTTCCATCGAAACTACAAATTTCCCAACAATTTCCCCCTTTTTGATGGAACCAAAACAGATAAATCAGAAAAACGGATAAACAGAAAGAAAGTAAAGACAAGAACACAAGAAATCAGAAGACATTGAGATGATGTCTTAGGATCAGAAAACAGGTAATCCATTTCATTGAGAGATTTGTATCTTACAAGTACATAAATGAATATCAATATTACCTAACATTCTGTCCTAAGACCCAATCTTCTGCTTACTTCTTGCCCATCAAGCCTTCAGGAATTTGGAATATATCGTACATCCTTTTAAGTACTTCCTTCTGGCAATCCTCTTCAATAATGTTTCCTCTTTCCAGTGCATCGATATAAGCTTGTCTGAACGCAACTGGATCGAATCTATTTCTTTTTAGATGAGGTATCAGAAATTCATATCTAGGAGCAGAAGGTCTCATTGTCATAATCTGTCCTTCTCTCATGACCTCTTGATAGAAAGCGGGATACTTCGCTTCCAGCCAGTCCAGAAAGATTTCGTCAAAAAGCATGTCATCTTTCTCTTCTGGAACTCGCTGTATCATAAAGACATCACATAACCAATCTGTCTTTATGACCCTCCATGGTTCGTGAAGATCTTCTCTGCAAATAAGCACATCATCCATGCTGGCAGGAAGGGCTCTTTCAATCCACTTCTCATCAGTTTCAGCACAGGTCACAACAACCTTCTTCTTCTGCTTCCTTTTGAAGGCTCTGTCCAGACCTCCCGCTTCACGCAATTTCTTCCTTCTGATAGCCTCTTCTATGACCTTTCTTCTCTTGATCTGATCTTGTTGTTTTTTGATCTGCTCAGATGAGAGTAGTAGTTCAGATCTGATCACTACCGTCTTTTTCTTGGGTTCCTTCACTTGCTTTTCTTTCTCCGTCTTCTTTCTTTCAGCAATTTCTTCTGCTGACTCAGAAGCAAATTCCTCTTCTAACTTCCTGGCTAACTCCAGATTTTTTGCTTCTTCTTCTTTTTGTATCCGTTTCTGAACATTTGAAGAAAAGTCTTCAATTATGTCGACTCTTGAAGTCAGATCCACCATGGCAGCTTTCTGTTCAGAAATGGCTTTGTCTTGAATATCAAGCTGCTTAGTGTGCTCTTCAATAGTTGAAAACAACTCACTAACTTTAATTAATGATTGTCAATTCCAGTAATCCGAGTTGAATGCAAAGCCGATTCTGATAGTTAGTGACCCTGACCTTGTTGGAGTTTTTCTGATGTTCCAGCTTCGTCCTTTCCTTCCCCCTTTTTGGTTGCATCATAAAGGAGTCGGACATTCTTCTCCAAGGTCTGGAAGAGGGATTGTATTTCCTTCTTCAGGTCCTCTGCCTCCATAGACTGAATACGTCTGAGTTGAAGAAGATGAAGGTCTGAGTCCAAAGCATATTTAAGCTGCTTCTTTCAAAAGTTTTCTTTGCGACGAGCCAGAGACCTCAAATTTTCCGGCCGGATGCTTCAAAACTAGAATCTGCCTGCATTAGAGATTTGTATGCTTCCTCCAGTAGGACTCTTACCGTTGAGAGCATTGAGACTTCTAGGCCTAGCTTCTGCAGCATCAACTCTACTCTATTCATTTTAGACAATGCAATTGTAGAGTGCATTTCGGTCAACTTTTTCGCAGTCTTATTCCTCTCATCTTCAACCAGTTGCTTGGTCCGTTCATCCATCTGAATTAGCAGTTTTTTAGCAAGAGTGTTGAAGTGAGTTTCAACTGATGCCTTCACCCCATCCGGAAAAGAGTGGATACTTGATCTAGGGTTTTGGCGGAATTATGAAAACGGAGCGGATGTTTGTGCCTCACTTTGATCGGGGTCTCATCTGTTGCACCCTCAATTGGTTCATCGGCAACTGCCTCAAAGTCCCACTCTGGTTGTCCTCCTTCTTTCTCAACTTCAAACTCCGAATATCCCATCAGTTTGTTGACCAACCTGGCAACATCAGCGTCTGTTGTTAACTCAGTAGCACTTCCCACGCCTGTTAGATTCTTCATTCTCAGCTCCAGATCAACAAACTCATCTCGCCCATACACATCCAGGAGCAACAGGAAGTCCTCAATATGATGCAGACGAACATCCCTCCAGAATAGGGCATCTGAAAACAATTTGATGTACACCCGGATGATCCACCAGAAAAGAATAGTGCTTGGTCAGAAAATTTTCAACCCTTCTCCTCAGAAATTTTACAATAGGTTTCTCTAGTTCAGGAGATTCAAACACAGTTTTTGTGTTGAATGGGTTGTGGGTGATGGACACAAACATGGCCTTTTGCTGAGCTGTCTGAATGTCTGGAGTGGTTTTCCTGAAAGTCTCAGGCTCAGCAGTAAACTGTGGATAATCAGGAGGAGGAATAGAGGTGGGTTCAAGTTGTGGTTCAGTAGGCTCAGGTTGAGGTATGTCGGGTTGAGCGAGTACTGGATGTTGAACCTTAACGGATGGAATCTGCTCAGATGAAGAAGGTTCAGTTGAGCGGAGTTGATCGGAGAGGATGGTTGTCTGGGAGGTGAGGGTAAAGGTTCATCAAGGTGAGGTGAAGGAGGGGTAGGTGATCTGGGATAGTGTGTGGGTTCATGTCCCTTGAAAAGAGAACTCAGATGGGCTGAGTCAAAAGGTTCAGACTCATCTTGAGCTTCTTCAGGTTGTACCTCTTCTTGCTCACGGGTCTCCATCTGACCTGGTTTTTCTACAATCGTCAGGTCATGCTCCGTACTGACCGTTCGCTTAGAACTAGCAACGGTCCCTTCACCAGCCTGTTCAACAATCATCTCACCACCAGATTCCAGGATTTCAACATCACTGTCTTCATCCTGAAGACCTCCAGATGGCATCCCAACCTTCTTTGGCAGCATGGTAGTGAGTTTTTTCTGCCATTTCTTACTCACATCTTCATTTGGTAAAAGTTGGTTTTGCGGTGCCTTTTTGCTTCCTCTTAAAGTATCCTTGTCTTCGGTTGGCCTTGAGTTGCAGATTGCACTGACGTAGTTGGACCCTTGTCCTTCTTGGTTTTAGGAACGTAAGGAGTTGGGTCATCATCCCTTTGACCAGATAGCTCTTCGTCCTTGTGCAGTAGAGCCTTGAATTTTTCTTTATATGGCTTTCTTCCGGCCTCAAACCAAGGGTAGTTAGGCAACTTATCAACAAGAATCATTGAAACTTTGTGTATGTTGCAAATGTTCTTGGACAACATCACTGATTCTTCTCATTTACCACTTAATTTAGAAGTTTCACCTTGGCGATTCTTGAATAATCTCATCCGGTTCATATGTCCGGGGAGCTTTCTCAATAATAGCGAGTCATGACGTTCGCTTCGTTGAGTTAGAGCATCGGGTGAAGGCAATTCCAGAATTACTCTTGACACGATCTCAAAAGCAACCTTTATCTTCCTCTTGAGGATAAGGAACCTTGGCGTTGGTGATGTTTGTAATGTTCCGGCGGCGAAAGACCATCTGTAAATACTCCTTTTCTGACATCCCCGCGGTGAACTCATCTGGATAATTCCGTCCAATGGGTAAACCAAATATTCATCCAAGATCGTCATTTGTGATATTGATTCTATTTCCTCCGACAAACGAGTATAATTCCTTGTTTTCAGTCTCTCTCAATTGTCTCAAAAACTCCAGAGACTCTATGATGTACACACTACTCAAGTGCCGAAAACAAAATTGCTCAAGGCCACATGCTCTAAGACAATCCAAAATTTCCTCGATTATGGATCATTGGTAGTGTTGAATATGACATACTTTTCGTCAATTACGTGTTTAATCATAGAAGTATAGTCACAAATCTCAGTGGATGTCTTAGAAGATGTCATGTCTGTAAAAACACAAATACTCAAAGTTAGGGCTATGATAGTTCACATACATATAGGCAAATCCAAGCGTGAAATAGCAAGATGCGAAACAACCATATGAGTAACGATTCCAGATAAGCATATTGATCAAATTATGCATAGAGAAATATCAATAGACAAAAATTTAGTGTAATTTTATCCGGATACGAACAATACATATCAAACGTATAACCCTAGCATATGAATATTAGAAAATTTTAGAAAGAATTACCAAATCAAGCAAATTGAAGTATGAGATATATCAATTGAATCGCTTCGACTCGAGAGTTAACTTGGTAATATATTTATAGGCTGAGATTTTAGAAAAGTAGATGAAAAGTTCTTCTCAGACTAGTTTTAGGGTTTAAATAGATAGGAGGGAAAACATTTTGCACGAATATTTTTGTAAACTTGAGTATCCGTATTTTTAAAACAGATGGTCAAGATTAGTTGGTTTAAAAGTTATTTGATCGTGCAGTTGAGGATTAAGAGGCTGCAAACTTTTGGACTTAAAAACCCGCAATAAAGGCATTTAATACATAAATCCCACGTTCGCATTTAATGCTTGCTGGCATGACGTCATAAAGTAATGTGCACAGCAATGGTCACATAGATATAGATAAGCTCAGATGACTAGCTAAATCAGATAACATATATCAGGTGATATAAAATAGGTAAACATGGTCAGAAAGCGTATCTGACTGATTGATATTGTAATCAATCAGTTACCACATTTGTCGAGTCTGATGCTTGTTGATCTCACTGTGTTGCTTATGCCTTAGTAAATTTTCCCAACCGTGTCCTTATCCCTCAGATCAGATTCCTACTAACTCAAAAACCTTTAGTCAGTTGAAGTTCCCCCTTCACCTGACATTCCTTTCTGATCAGTTCCCAACTGATCTCTTCTGATCAGATGAAGTTCTCTTTTCATCTGACCATCTTACCTGTTCAGTCTCTTAACCAACTGGTGTTTGAGAATAATCCACCAAAGTAATCTGGTGCATCTTCTCCTAAGTCCAGTAAACCTAGCTCGTTGCATAGTTCTCTAAATCTGACCTCAACTACGGGATTGGTTAAGATGTCAGCTCTTTGCTTATCAGTATGGATCTTTTCCATTCTGATGTTCTTCTCTGCATGGTCTCGGATAAAGTGATGTCTGATGTCCACATGCTTGCATCTTGTGTGCAGAGCTGGGTTCTGAGTGATAGTAATCGCACTATTACTGTCACAGAAGATAGACACATTAGTAGCAATTATGTTGTAATCCTAAACCACGACAAAGCGAGTAGTTGGGGAGCAACAACTACCAAAGAAGCCTATATATTCCGCTTTTAGTAGTAGATGTGGCAACAAATGTTTGCTTTTTAGAAAACCAAAGACCAATTTTGCTTCCCAAAACCGACAAGTGCACGATGTAGATTTCCTATCTATCCTACATCCTCCATAATCGAATCGAGTACCCACTAAGCTCTAGATTATCATCTTGGATACCATAAACCCAGGTTTGAAAGCCTCTTCAGATACTTTAGAATCCGCTTTTAGCTTCTTCCGGGTGGCTTTATTTGGGATTAGCCCTGAACCGCACATACACCTACCAAAAGTTATATCCGTCCTGCCTTTAAATCAGTATAATAATGATCCAATCAAAGGCATATACTCTTTTCGATTAGTTTTTTACCACCTTCATCGGGTCCATCTTAAATGCATCCAACATTGGAATCAAGCTTCCTTGCACTCGAACTCCATACTTAACCAATGATTCCTTGTG
>JBBCBC010000308.1:0-27137 GCA_037126765.1 Stenogyne calaminthoides
AGCCTGGGCCTGGGCCTGGGCCTGAGCCACTGGGCCACTGGGCTGAGCCCTGAGCCTGAGCCTGAGCCTGGGCCACACAGGCCCTGGGCCCTGGGCCTGGGCCAGCCTGGGCCACTGGGCCTGGGCCCTGGGCCTGGGGCTGGGGCCCTGGGCCCTGGGCCTGGGCCCTGGGCCTGAGCCTGGGCCCTGGGCCTGGGCCAGCCTGGGCCCTGGGCCTGGGCCTGGGCCACTGGGCCCTGGGCCACTGGGCCACTGGCCCTGGGCCTGGGCCTGAGCCTGGGCCACTGGGCCACTGGGCCTGGGCCTGAGCCTGGGCCTGGGCCTGGGCCCTGGGCCTGCTGGCCCAGGCCTGGGCCACTGGCTGGGCCTGGGCCTGGGCCTGGGCCTGGGCCTGGGCCTGGGCCTGGGCCACAGGCCACACAGGCCTGGGCCCTGGGCCCTGGGCCTGGGCCTGGGCTGGGCCTGGGCCTGGGCCACTGGGCCACTGGGCCTGGGCACTGGGCCTGGGCCCTGGGCCTGGGCCACTGGGCCTGGGCACAGGCCTGGGCCTGGGCCTGGGCCTGGGCCCTGGGCCACTGGGCCTGGCCACTGGGCCTGGGCCACTGAGCCTGGGCCTGGGCCTGGGCCTGGGCCTGGGCCCTGGGCCACTGAGCCTGGGCCTGGGCCCTGGGGCCTGGGCCTGGGCCTGGGCCAGCCCACTGGGCCTGGGCCACTGGGCCTGGGCCTGGGCACTGGGCCCTGGGCCTGGGCCTGGGCCACTGGGCCACTGGGCCTGGGCCCTGGGCCTGGCCACTGGGCCTGGGCCTGGGCCCTGGGCCTGGGCCTGGGCCTGGGCCCTGGGCCTGGGCCTGGGGCCACTGGGCCTAAACCTGAGCCCTGGGCCACTGGGCCACTGGGCCAGGCCTGGGCCCTGGGCCTGGGCCTGGGCCTGGGCCTGGGCCTGGGCCACTGGGGCCTGGGCTGGGCCCTGGGCCACTGGGGCCTGGGCCACTGGGCCCTGGGCCAGGCCTGGGCCTGGGCCACTGGGCCCTGGGCCTGGGCCCTGGCCTGGCCCTGGGCCCTGGGGCCTGGGCCTGGGCCCTGGGCCTGGGCCACTGGGCCTGGGCCTGGGCCTGGGCCTGGGCCTGGGCCGCTGGGCCTGGGCCCTGGGCCACTGGGCCCTGGGCCTGGGCCTGGGCCTGAGGCCCTGGGCCCTGGGCCACTGGGCCACTGGGCCCTGAGCCTGGGCCCTGAGCCACTGGGCCACTGAGCCTGGGGCCTGGGCCACTGGGCCTGAGCCTGGGCCTGGGCCACTGGGCCTGGGCCCTGAGCCTGGGCCTGGGCCAGGCCCTGGGCCCTGAGCCTGAGCCCTGGGCCCTGGGCCTGGGCCTGGGCCTGGCCACTGGGCCTGGGCCAGCCTGGGCCCTGGGCCCCCTGGGCCTGGGCCTGGGCCTGGGCCTGGGCCCTGGGCCCTGGGCCACTGGGCCTGGGCCCTGGGCCACAGGGCCTGGGCCACTGGGCCTGGGCCAGGGCCCCAGGCCTGGGCCCTGGCCCTGGGCCTGGGCCTGGGCCCTGGGCCCTGGGCCTGGGCTGGGCCCCTGGGCCCTGGGCCCCTGGGCCTGGGCCTGGGCCCTGGGCGCAGGCCTGGGCCTGGGCCTGGAGCCTGGCCCTGGGCGCAGGCCTGGGCCAGCCTGGGCCTGGGCTGGGGCACTGGGCCTGGGCCCTGGGCCACTGGGCCATGGGCCCTGGGCCACTGGGCCACCTGGGCCCTGGGCCCACTGGCTGGGCCTGGGCCTGGGCCTGGGCCCTGGGCCTGGGCCTGGGCTGAAGCCTGGGCCTGAGCCCTGGGCCCTGGGCCACTGGGGCCTGGGCCCCTGGGCCCTGGGCCTGGGCCACTGGGCCTGGGCCCACAGGCCACTGAGCCCTGGGCCCTGGGCCACTGGGCCTGGGCCAGGCCACTGGCAGGCCTGGGCCTGGGCCGGGCCCTGGGCCACTGGGCCTGGGCCTGGGCCCTGGGCCACTGGGCCTGGGCCACTGGGCCAGGCCACTGGGCCACTGGGCCTGGGCCCTGGGCCTGGGCCTGGGCCACTGGGCCACTGGGCCTGGGCCACAGGCCCCTGGGCCACTGGGCCCAGGCCTGGGCCTGGGCCTGGGCCTGGGCCACTGGGCCTGGGCCTGGGCCACTGGGCCTGGGCCTGAGCCACAGGCACGCAGGCCTGGGGCCTGGGCCACTGGGCCACTGGGCCTGGGCCTGGGCCACTGGGCCCTGGGCCAGCCTGGGCCACTGGGCCCTGGGCCTGGGCCCTGGGCCCTGGGCCTGGGCCCTGGGCCACTGGGCCTGGAGCCTGGGCCACTGGGCCCTGGGCCACTGGGCCTGGGCCTGGGCCCTGGGCCCTGGGCCTGGGCCACTGGGCCACTGGGCCTGGGCCACTGGGCCCCTGGGCCCTGGGCCTGAGCCTGGGCCACTGGGCCTGGGCCTGGGCCCTGGGCCTGGGCCCAGGCCTGGGCCTGGGCCCTGGGCCTGGGCCTGAGCCTGGGCCTGGGCCTGAGCCTGGGCCCTGGGCCCTGGGCCCTGGGCCCTGGGCCTGGGCCCTGGGCCTGGGCCCCTGGGCCCCTGGGCCTGGGCCTGGGCCTGGGCCACTGGGCCACACTGGGCCCTGGGCCCTGGGCCTGGGCCGCTGGGCCTGGGCCTGAGGCCACTGGGCCTGGCCACTGGGCCTGGGCCTGGGCCCTGGGCCACTGGGCCTGGGCCTGGGCCTGGGGCCTGGGCCTGGGCCCTGGGCCACTGGGCCTGGGCCTGGGCCCTGGGCCTGGGCCCTGGGCCACTGGGCCACTGGGCCTGGGCCCTGGGCCTGGGCCCTGGGCCACTGGGCCTGGGCCACTGGAGCCTGGGCCACTGGGCCACTGGGCCCTGGGCCCTGGGGCCTGGGCCTGGGCCAGGCCACCTGGGCCTGGGCGCTGGGCCTGGGCCACTGGGCCTGGGCCTGGGCCAGGCCCTGGGCCACTGGGCCCTGGGCCTGGGCCTGGGCCACTGAGCCTGGGCCTGGGCCACTGGGCCTGGGCCTGGGCCACTGGGGCCTGGGCCTGGGCCTGGGCTGGGCCTGGGCCTGGGCCTGGGCCCTGGGCCCCTGGGCCTGGGCCTGGGCCTGGGCCCTGGGCCCTGGGCCTGGGCCTGGGCCTGGGCCTGGGCCTGGGCCTGGGCCTGGGCCCTGGGCCCTGGGCCCTGGGCCACTGGGCCCTGGGCCCTGGGCCCTGGGCCACTGGGCCTGGGCCCTGGGCCCTGGGCCTGGGCCTGGGCCTGGGGCCTGGGCCTGGGCCCTGGGCCTGGGCCTGGGCCCTGGGCCTGGGCCACTGGGCCTGGGCTGGGCCCTGGGCCCTGGGCCCTGGGCCTGGGCCCTGGGCCCTGGGCCTGGGCCTGGGGCCTGGGCCTGGGCCTGGGCCCTGGGCCCTGGGCCCTGGGCCTGGGGCCTGGGCCTGGGCCTGGGCCTGGGCCTGGGCCTGGGCCTGGGCCTGGGCCTGGGCCTGGGCCTGGGCCTGGGCCTGGGCCCTGGGCCTGGGCCTGGGCCCTGGGCCTGGGCCTGGGCCTGGGCCTGGGCCCTGGGCCCTGGGCCTGGGCCTGGGCCCTGGGCCCTGGGCCACTGGGCCTGGGCCTGGGCCCTGGGCCTGGGCCCTGGGCCTGGGCCTGGGCCTGGGCACTGGGCCTGGGCCCTGGGCCCTGGGCCTGGGCCTGGGCCCTGGGCCTGGGCCTGGGCCTGGGCCTGGGCCTGGGCCTGGGCCCTGGGCCACTGGGCCCTGGGCCACTGGGCCCTGGGCCCCACTGGCCTGGGCCTGGGCCTGGGCCCTGGGCCCTGGGCCTGGGCCTGGGCCTGGGGCCTGGGCCCTGGGCCTGGGCCCTGGGCCTGGGCCTGGGCCCTGGGCCCTGGGCCCTGGGCCCTGGGGCCTGGGGCCTGGGCCCTGGGCCACTGGGCCTGGGCCTGGGCCCTGGGCCCTGGGCCTGGGCCTGGGCCTGGGCCCTGGGCCCTGGGCCACAGGCCTGGGCCTGGGCCTGGGCCCTGGGCCTGGGCCCTGGGCCCTGGGCCCTGGGCCTGGGCCTGGGCCTGGGCCTGGGCCTGGGCCAGGCCTGGGGCCTGGGCCCTGGGCCCTGGGCCTGGGGCCTGGGCCACTGGGCCCTGGGCCTGGGCCCTGGGCCACTGGGCCTGGGCACTGGGCCTGGGCCCTGGGCCTGGGCCTGGGCCTGGGCCCTGGGCCACTGGGCCCTGGGCCTGGGCCTGGGCCCTGGGCCTGGGCCTGAGGCCTGGGCCTGGGCCCCTGGGCCCTGGGCCTGGGCCCTGGGCCTGGGCCTGGGCCTGGGCCCTGGCCCTGGGCCCTGGGCCCTGGGCCTGGGCCTGGGCCTGGGCCCTGGGCCTGGGCCCTGGGCCCTGGGCCCTGGGCCTGGGCCACTGGGCCTGGGCCTGGGCCTGGGCCTGGGCCAGGCCTGGGCCACTGGGCCTGGGCCTGGGCCTGGGCCTGGGCCCAGGCCTGGGCCTGGGCCTGGGCCTGGGCCACTGGGCCTGGGCCTGGGCCACTGGGCCCTGGGCCTGGGCCTGGGCCTGGGCCTGGGCCACTGGGCCCTGGGCTGGGCCTGGGCCACTGGGCCACTGAGCCTGGGCCCTGAGCCCTGGGCCTGGGCCTGGGCTGGGCCTGGGCCTGGGCCTGGGCCTGGGCCTGGGCTGGGCCTGGGCCACTGGGCCCAGGCCTGGGCCTGGGCCCTGGGCCCTGGGCCCTGGGCCTGGGCCTGGGCCTGGGGCCTGGGCCTGGGGCCTGGGCTGGGCCCTGGGCCTGGGCCTGGGCCACTGGGCCTGGGCCTGGGCCTGGGCCCTGGGCCTGGGCCTGGGCCTGGGCCCTGGGCCTGGCCCTGGGCCCTGGGCCCTGGGCCCTGGGCCCCTGGGCCACTGGGCCCTGGGCCTGGGCCTGGGCCTGGGCCACTGGGCCCTGGGCCTGGGCCTGGGCCTGGGCCCTGGGGCCTGGGCCTGGGCCCTGGGCCCTGGGCCTGGGCCTGGGCCACTGGGCCTGGGCCTGGGCCTGGGCCTGGGCCCTGGGCCCTGGGCCCTGGGCCTGGGCCTGGGCCTGGGCCACTGGGCCTGGGCCCTGGGCCAGGCCTGGGCCCTGGGCCTGGGCCTGGGCCTGGCCTGGGCCACTGGGCCTGGGCCCTGGGCCTGGGCCTGGGCCTGGGCCTGGGCCCTGGGCCTGGGCCCTGGGCCTGGGCCTGGGCCACTGGGCCCTGGGCCTGGGCCTGGGCCACTGGGCCTGGGCCTGGGCCTGGGCCTGGGCCTGGGCCCTGGGCCTGGGGCCTGGGCCCTGGGCCTGGGCCCTGGGCCACTGGGCCTGGGCCCTGGGCCTGGGGCCTGGGCCCTGGGCCTGGGCCACTGGGCCCTGGGCCCTGGGCCCTGGGCCTGGGCCTGGGCCCTGGGCCCTGGGCCACTGGGCCCTGGGCCACTGGGCCCTGGGCCCTGGGCCTGGGCCTGGGCCTGGGCCTGGGCCTGGGCCCTGGGCCACAGGCCTGGGCCTGGGCCCTGGGCCTGGGCCTGGGCCTGAGCCTGGGCCCTGGGCCCTGGGCCCTGGGCCACTGGGCCCTGGGCCACTGGGCCTGGGCCTGGGCCTGGGCCTGGGCCACTGGGCCACTGGGCCTGGGCCTGGGCCTGGGCCTGGGCCACTGGGCCTGGGCCTGGGCCCTGGGCCTGGGCCTGGGCCACTGGGCCCTGGGGCCTGGGCCTGAGCCTGGGCCCTGGGCCACTGGGCCTGGGCCTGGGGCCTGGGCCTGGGCCTGGGCCTGGGCCTGGGCCTGGGCCTGGGCCTGGGCCCTGGGCCCTGGGCCTGGGCCTGGGCCACTGGGCCTGGGCCTGGGCCCTGGGCCTGGGCCTGGGCCACTGGGCCTGGCCCTGGGCCCTGGGCCTGGGCCCTGGGCCTGGGCCTGGGCCCTGGGCCTGGGCCTGGGCCTGGGCCTGGGCCCTGGGCCTGGGCCTGGGCCTGGGCCCTGGGCCCTGGGCCACAGGAGGCCTGGGCCCTGGGCCTGGGCCTGGGCCTGGGCCACTGGCCCTGGGCCTGGGCCTGGGCCTGGGCCTGGGCCTGGGCCACTGGGCCCTGGGCCACTGGAGCCTGGGCCCTGGGCCTGGGCCTGGGCCTGGGCCCTGGGCCTGGGCCACTGGGCCTGGGCCACTGGGCCCTGGGCCCTGGGCTGGGCCTGGGCCTGGGCCTGGGCCTGGCCCTGGGCCCTGGGCCACTGGGCCACTGGGCCCTGGGCCACTGGGCCCTGGGCCTGGGCCCTGGGCCCCTGGGCCCTGGGCCTGGGCCTGGGCCTGGGCCTGGGCCTGGGCCCTGGGCCCTGGGCCCTGGGCCTGGGCCCTGGGCCACTGGGCCCTGGGCCTGGGCCTGGGCCTGGGCCTGGGCCCTGGGCCCTGGGCCACTGGGGGCCTGGGCCCTGGGCCTGGGCCAGGCCTGGGCCTGGGCCTGGGCCCTGGGCCCTGGGCCTGGGCCCTGGGCCACTGGGCCCTGGGCCTGGGCCTGGGCCTGGGCCACTGGGCCTGGGCCTGGGCCCTGGGCCTGGGGGCCTGGGCCCTGGGCCTGGGCCTGGGCCAGCCAGGCCTGGGCCTGGGCCTGGGCCCTGGGCCTGGGCCTGGGCCTGGGCCACTGGGCCTGGGCCTGGGCCTGGGCCTGGGCCTGGGCCCTGGGCCCTGGGCCTGGGCCTGGGCCCTGGGCCCTGGGCCTGGGCCTGGGCCTGGGCCCTGGGGGCCTGGGCTGGGCCTGGGCCCTGGGCCTGGGCCCTGGGCCTGGGCCTGGGCCACTGGGCCTGGGCCTGGGCCCTGGGCCTGGGCCTGGGCCTGGGCCTGGGCCCTGGGCCTGGGCCCTGGGGCCTGGGCCTGGGCCTGGGCCACTGGGCCACAGGCCTGGGCCTGGGCCTGGGCCACTGGGCCACTGGCCAGGCCTGGGCCCTGGGCCACTGGGCCACTGGGCCTGGGCCTGGGCCCTGGGCCCTGGGCCTGGGCCTGGGCCTGGGCCTGGGCCCTGGGCCCTGGGCCCTGGGCCTGGGCCCTGGGCCACTGGGCCTGGGCCCTGGGCCTGGGCCTGGGCCTGGGCCTGGGCCTGGGCCTGGGCCTGGGCCTGGGCCTGGGCCTGGGCCTGGGCCTGGGCCTGGGCCACTGGCCTGGGCCTGGGCCCTGGGCACTGGGCCCTGGGCCACTGGGCCTGGGCCAGGCCTGGCCTGGGCCACTGGGCCTGGGCCTGGGCCTGGGGCCTGGGCCTGGGCCCTGGGCCCTGGGCCCTGGGCCTGGGCCTGGGCCTGGGCCTGAGCCCTGGGCCACTGGGCCTGGGCCTGGGCCACTGGGCCACTGGGCCACTGGGCCTGGGCCTGGGCCTGGGCCACTGGGCCTGGGCCTGGGCCTGGGCCTGGGCCTGGGCCCTGGGCCCTGGGCCACACAGGCCTGGGCCTGGGCCTGGGCCTGGGCCTGGGGGCCCTGGGCCCTGGGCCTGGGCCTGGGCCTGGGCCCTGGGCCTGGGCCTGGGCCTGGGCCTGGGCCACTGGGCCTGGGCCCTGGGCCAGGCCTGGGCCCTGGGCCCTGGGCCTGGGCCTGGGCCACTGGGCCCTGGGCCACTGGGCCCTGGGCCCTGGGCCCTGGGCCCTGGGCCACTGAGGCCCTGGGCCTGGGCCTGGGCCTGGGCCCTGGGCCCACAGGCCCTGGGCCTGGGCCTGGGCCTGGGCCTGGGCCTGGGCCACTGGGCCTGGGCCCTGGGCCTGGGCCTGGGGGCCTGGGCCACTGGGCCCTGGGCCTGGGCCACTGGGCCTGGGCCTGGGCCCTGGGCCTGGGCCTGGGCCACTGGGCCCTGGGCCCTGGGCCTGGGCCACTGGGCCTGGGCCTGGGCCACTGGGCCACTGGGCCTGGGCCTGGGCCTGGGCCTGGGCTGGGCCTGGGCCACTGGCCCTGGGCCACTGGGCCACTGGGCCTGGGCCTGGGCCTGGGCCTGGGCCCTGGGCCTGGGCCCCTGGGCCCTGGGCCTGGGCCTGCCTGGGCCTGGGCCACTGGGCCTGGGCCAGCCTGGGCCCTGGGCCCTGGGCCTGGGCCCTGGGCCACTGGCCCTGGCCCTGGGCCTGGGCTGGGGCCTGGGCCACTGGGCCTGGAGGCCCTGGGCCCTGGGCCTGGGCCTGGGCCTGGGCCTGGGCCTGGGCCACTGGGCCTGGGGCCACTGGGCCCTGGGCCTGGGCCCTGGGCCACTGAGGCCTGGGCCTGGGCCCTGGGCCTGGGCCTGGGCCTGGGCCCTGGGCCCTGGGCCTGGGCCCTGGGCCCTGGGCCTGGGCCACTGGGGCCTGGGCCCTGGGCCTGGGCCTGGGCCTGGGCCTGGGCCTGGGCCTGGGCCTGGGCCTGGGCCTGGGCCCTGGGCCTGGGCCTGGGCCTGGGCCTGGGCCTGGGCCCTGGGCCTGGGCCTGGGCCTGGGCCTGGGCCACTGGGCCTGGGCCTGGGCCCTGGGCCCTGGGCCACTGGGCCTGGGCCTGGGCCTGGGCCTGGGCCTGGGCCTGGGCCCTGGGCCTGGGCCTGGAGCCTGGGCCACTGGGCCTGGGCCTGGGCCTGGGCCTGGGCCTGGGCCTGGGGCCTGGGCCCTGGGCCCTGGGCCTGGGCCCTGGGCCTGGGCCTGGGCCTGGGCCCTGGGCCTGGGCCTGGGCCACTGGGCCACTGGGCTGGGCCCTGGGCCTGGGCCTGAGGCCTGGGCCTGGGCCACTGGGCCTGGGCCTGGGCCAGCCCTGGGCCTGGGCCCTGGGCCTGGGCCTGGGCCCTGGGCCCTGGGCCTGGGCCTGGAGCCCTGGGCCTGGGCCACTGGGCCCTGGGCCCTGGGCCACTGGGCCTGGGCCACTGGGCCTGGGCCACTGGGCCTGGGCCTGGGCCACTGGGCCACTGGGCCCTGGGCCTGGGCCTGGGCCTGGGCCCTGGGCCTGGGCCTGGGCCTGGGCCCTGGGCCCACAGGCCTGGGCCTGGGCCTGGGCCTGGGCCCTGGGCCTGGGCCACTGGGCCTGGGCCCTGGGCCTGGGCCTGGGCCTGGGCCTGGGCCTGGGCCTGGGGCCTGGGCCACTGGGCCTGGGCCACTGGGCCTGGGCCCTGGGCCCTGGGCCTGGGCCACTGGGCCTGGGCCCTGGGCACTGGGCCTGGGCCCTGGGCCTGGGCCAGGCCTGGGCACTGGGCCTGGGCCTGGGCCTGGGCCTGGGCCTGGGCCTGGGCCTGGGCCCTGGGCCCTGGGCCTGGGCCTGGGCCTGGGCCTGGGCCTGGGCCCTGGGCCTGGGCCTGGGCCTGGGCCTGGGCTGGGCCCTGGGCCTGGGCCTGGGCCTGGGCCACTGGGCCTGGGCCACTGGGCCCTGGCCTGGGCCTGGGCCTGGGCCTGGGCCAGGCCTGGGCCTGGGCCACTGGGCCTGGGCCTGGGCCTGGGCCCTGGGCCACAGGCCTGGGCCTGGGCCTGGGCCCTGGGCCCTGGCCCTGGGCCTGAGCCTGGGCCCTGGGCCTGGGCCTGGGCCCTGGGCCCTGGGCCACTGGGCCTGGGCCACTGGGCCTGGGCCTGGGCCTGGGCCTGGGCCCTGGGCCCTGGGCCTGGGCCTGGGCCCTGGGCCTGGGCCTGGGCCTGGGCCCTGGGCCCTGGGGCCTGGGCCTGGGCCACTGGGCCTGGGCCTGGGCCTGGGCCCTGGGCCTGGGCCCTGGGCCTGGGCCTGGGCCCTGGGCCTGGGCCACTGGGCCTGGGCCTGGGCCCTGGGCCTGGGCCTGGGCCTGGGCCTGGGCCTGGGCCCTGGGCCTGGGCCCTGGGCCCTGGGCCTGGGCCACTGGCCTGGGCCACTGGGCCTGGGCCTGGGCCTGGGCCACTGGGCCTGGGCCTGGGCCCTGGGCCTGGGCCTGGGCCTGGGCCTGGGCCTGGGCCTGGGCCACTGGGGCCCTGGGCCTGGGCCCTGGGCCACTGGGCCCTGGGCCCTGGGCCTGGGCCCTGGGCCTGGGCCCTGGGCCTGGGCCCTGGGCCTGGGCCACTGGGCCCTGGGCCCTGGGCCTGGGCCCTGGGCCTGGGCCTGGGCCTGGGGCCTGGGCCCTGGGCCCTGGGCCTGGGCCTGGGCCCTGGGCCTGGGCCTGGGCCCTGGGCCTGGGCCTGGCCTGGGCCCTGGGCCTGGGCCTGGGCCCTGGGCCCTGGGCCTGGGCCTGGGCCTGGGCCTGGGCCTGGGCCCTGGGCCCTGGGCCTGGGCCCTGGGCCTGGGCCTGGGCCCTGGGCCCTGGGCCTGGGCCCTGGGCCCTGGGCCTGGGCCCCTGGGCCAGGCCTGGGCCACTGGGCCTGGGCCACTGGGCCTGGGCCTGGGCCCTGGGCCTGGGCCTGGGCCCTGGGGCCTGGGCCTGGGCCTGGGCCTGGGCCCTGGGCCTGGGCCCTGGGGCCTGGGCCTGGGCCACTGGCCCTGGGCCTGGGCCTGGGCCTGGGCCTGGGCCTGGGCCTGGGCCACTGGGCCTGGGCCTGGGCCCTGGGCCTGGGCCTGGGCCCTGGGCCCTGGGCCACTGGGCCTGAGCCCTGGGCCTGGGCCACTGGGCCCTGGGCCCTGGGCCTGGGGCCTGGGCCTGGGCCCTGGGCCACAGGCCACTGGGCCTGGGCCTGGGCCTGGGCCCTGGGCCTGGGCCACTGGGCCTGGGCCACTGGGCCTGGGCCTGGGCCTGGGCCCTGGGCCCTGGGCCTGGGCCCTGGGCCTGGGCCTGGGCCCTGGGCCTGGGCCTGGGCCTGGGGGCCTGGGCCCTGGGCCCTGGGCCCTGGGCCTGGGCCTGGGCCTGGGCCCTGGGCCCTGGGCCCTGGGCCCTGGGCCCTGGGCCCTGGGCCTGGGCCTGGGCCCTGGGCCCTGGGCCTGGGCCTGGGCCACTGGGCCACTGGGCCCTGGGGCCTGGGCCCTGGGCCTGGGCCTGGGCCCTGGGCCCTGGGCCACTGGGCCCTGGGCCTGGGCCTGGGCCTGGGCCTGGGCCTGGGCCTGGGCCCACTGGGCCTGGGCCTGGGCCTGGGCCTGGGCCTGGGCCTGGGCCTGGGCCCTGGGCCTGGGCCCTGGGCCTGGGCCTGGGCCTGGGCCCTGGGCCACTGGGCCCTGGGCCCTGGGCCTGGGCCACTGGGCCTGGGCCCTGGGCCTGGGCCTGGGCCCTGGGCCACTGGGCCTGGGCCCTGGGCCCTGAGCCTGGGCCCTGGGCCTGGGCCTGGGCCACTGGGCCCTGGGCCACTGGGCCTGGGCCCTGGGCCCAGGCCCTGGGCCTGGGGCCTGGGCCCTGGGCCTGGGCCCTGGGCCACTGGGCCTGGGCCTGGGCCACTGGGCCTGGGCCTGGGCCTGGGCCTGGGCCTGGGCCACTGAGGCCTGGGCCTGGGCCCTGGGCCTGGGCCCTGGGCCCTGGGCCTGGGCCTGGGCCACTGGCCTGGGCCCTGGGCCCTGGGCCACTGGGCCCTGGGCCCTGGGCCTGGGCCTGGGCCCTGGGCCCTGGGCCTGGGCCCTGGGCCACTGGGCCCTGGGCCTGGCCCTGGGCCACTGGGCCTGGGCCTGGGCCACTGGGCCTGGGCCTGGGCCTGGGGGCCTGGGCCTGGGCCCTGGGCCACTGGGCCTGGGCCACTGGGCCTGGGCCCTGGGCCACTGGGCCTGGGCCTGACTGGGCCCTGGAGCCTGGGCCTGGGCCCTGGGCCTGGGCCCTGGGCCCTGGGCCTGGGCCTGAGCCTGGGCCTGGGCCACTGGGCCTGGGCCTGAGCCTGAGGCCAGGGCCTGGGCCCTGGGCACTGGGCCTGGGCCTGGGCCCTGGGCCTGGGCCTGGGCCTGGGCCCTGGGCCTGGGCCACTGGGCCTGGGCCCTGGGCCTGGGCCCTGGGCCACTGGGCCCTGGGCCCTGGGCCTGGGCCTGGGCCACTGGGCCTGGGCCTGGGCCTGGGCCATGGGCCTGGGCTGGGCCTGGGCCACTGGGCCCTGGGCCTGGGCCTGGGCCCTGGGCCCTGGGCCCTGGGCCTGGGCCCTGGGCCTGGGCCCTGGGGCCCTGGCCCCTGGGCCCTGGGCCTGGGCCCTGGGGCCTGGGCCTGGGGCCCTGGGCACTGGGCCTGGGCCTGGGCCTGGGCCTGGGCCTGGGCCCTGGGCCTGGGCCTGGGCCTGGGCCTGGGCCTGGGCCTGGGCCTGGGCCCCTGGGCCCACTGGGCCTGGGCCTGGGCCTGGGCCACTGGGCCTGGGCCTGGGCCTGGGCCCTGGGCCTGGGCCTGGGCCCTGGGCCCTGGGCCTGGGCCTGGGCCACTGGGCCTGGGCCTGGGCCCTGGGCCTGGGCCCTGGGCCACTGGCCTGGGCCCTGGGGCCTGGGCCTGGGCCTGGGCCTGGGCCACTGGGCCCTGGGCCTGGGCCCTGGGCCCTGGGCCTGGGCCTGGGCCTGGGCCTGGGCCACTGGGCCTGGGCCCTGGGCCACTGAGGCCCTGGGCCTGGGCCTGGGCCTGGGCCCTGGGCCTGGGCCTGGGCCCTGGGCCTGGGCCTGGGCCTGGGGCCTGGGCCTGGGCCTGGGCCCTGGGCCTGGGCCTGGGCCTGGGCCTGGGCCTGGGCCTGGGCCTGGGCCTGGGCCTGGGGCCTGGGCCACTGGGCCTGGGCCACTGGGCCACAGGCCTGGGCCCTGGGCCCTGGGCCTGAGCGCAGGCCTGGGCCTGGCCTGGGCCACTGGGCCTGGGCCACTGGGCCTGGGCCCAGGCCACTGGGCCTGGGCCCTGGGCCTGGGCCTGAGCCTGGGCCTGGGCCTGGGCCTGGGCCTGGGCCTAGAGCCAGGGGCCTGGGCCTGGGCCTGGGCCCTGGGCCTGGGCCCTGGGCCTGGGCCACTGGGCCTGGGCCACTGGGCCTGGGCCTGGGCCTGGGCCTGGGCCCTGGCCCTGGGCCTGGGCCCTGGGCCTGGGCCTGGGCCTGGGCCACTGGGGCCTGGGCCCTGGGCCTGGGCCTGGGCCCTGGGCCTGGGCCTGGGCCCTGGGCCCTGGGCCCTGGGCCCTGGGCCCTGGGCCACTGGGCCTGGGCCTGGGCCCTGGGCCACTGGGCCACTGGGCCACTGGGCCCTGGGCCTGGGCCACTGGGCCCTGGGCCTGGGCCTGGGCCCTGGGCCCTGGGCCTGGGCCCTGGGCCTGGGCCTGGGCCACTGGGGCCTGGGCCCTGGGCCTGGGCCCAGGCCACTGGGCCCTGGGCCTGGGCCCTGGGCCTGGGCCACTGGGCCCTGGGCCACTGGGCCCTGGGCCTGGGC
The DNA here is from genome assembly GCA_037126765.1 of Stenogyne calaminthoides. Lineage (NCBI taxonomy): Eukaryota > Viridiplantae > Streptophyta > Magnoliopsida > Lamiales > Lamiaceae > Stenogyne > Stenogyne calaminthoides. The sequence continues at coordinate 13,232 of JBBCBC010000308.1, forward strand.
CCTGGCCCTGGGCCTGGGCCACTGGGCCTGGGCCTGGGCCTGGGCCTGGGCCACTGGGCCTGGGCCTGGGGCCTGGGCCTGGGCCCTGGGCCCTGGGCCCTGGGCCCTGGGCCCTGGGCCCTGGGCCTGGGCCTGGGCCTGGGCCTGGGCCTGGGCCTGGGCCTGGGCCTGGAGCCTGGGCCACTGGGCCTGGGCCTGGGCCACTGGGCCCTGGGCCACTGGGCCTGGGCCTGGGCCTGGGCCTGGGCCTGGGCCTGGGCCTGGGCCTGGGCCTGGGCCTGAGCCTGGGCCCTGGGCCTGGGCCCTGGGCCCTGGGCCTGGGCCTGGGCCCTGGGCCCTGGGCCTGGCCCTGGGCCTGGGCCTGGGCCTGGGCCTGGGCCACTGGGCCTGGGCCTGGGCCTGGGCCTGGGCCTGGGCCCTGGGCCTGGGCCTGGGCCCTGGGCCACTGGGCCTGGGCCTGGGCCTGGGCCTGGGCCCTGGGCCTGGGCCCTGGGCCTGGGCCACTGGGCCCTGGGCCACTGGGCCTGGGCCACTGGGCCTGGGCCACTGGGCCACTGGCCCTGGGCCACTGGGCCCTGGGCCTGGGCCCCTGGGCCCTGGGCCCTGGGCCTGGGCCTGGGCCTGGGCCCTGGGGCCTGGGCCTGGGCCTGGGCCTGGGCCTGGGCCTGGGCCCTGGGCCCTGGGCCTGGGCCTGGGCCGCAGGCCTGGGCCTGGGCCTGGGCCTGGGCCTGGGCCCTGGGCCTGGGCCTGGGCCTGGGCCACTGGGCCTGGGCCTGGGCCTGGGCCCTGGGCCACTGAGCCTGGGCCCTGGGCCTGGGCCTGGGCCTGGGCCCACAGGCCCTGGGCCTGGGCCTGAGCCTGGGCCACTGGGCCACTGGGCCACTGGGCCACAGGCCACTGGCCCTGGGCCTGGGCCCTGGGCCTGGGCCTGGGCCCTGGGCCTGGGCCTGGGCCACTGGGCCCTGGGCCTGGGCCACTGGGCCTGGGCCCTGGGCCTGGGCCACTGGGCCTGGGCCTGAGGCCTGGGCCTGGGCCCTGGGCCTGGGCCCTGGGCCACTGGGCCTGGGCCTGGGCCTGGGCCCTGGGCCTGGGGGCCTGGGCCCTGGGCCCTGGGCCTGGGCCTGGGCCCTGGGCCTGGGCCTGGGCCACTGGGCCTGGGCCTGGGCCTGGGCCCTGGGCCTGGGCCTGGGCCTGGGCCCTGGGCCCTGGGCCTGGGCCTGGGCCACTGGGCCTGGGCCCTGGGCCTGGGCCTGGGCCTGGGCCACTGGGCCCTGGGCCTGGGCCTGGGCCCTGGGCCTGGGCCACTGGGCCTGGGCCACTGGGCCTGGGCCTGGGCCACTGGGCCTGGGCCCTGGGCCCTGGGCCTGGGCCTGGGCCCTGGGCCTGGGCCTGGGCCTGGGCCTGGGCCCTGGGCCTGGGCCACAGGCCTGGCCTGGGCCTGGGCCCTGGGCCCTGGGCCTGGGCCTGGGGCCTGGGCCACTGGGCCCTGGGCCCTGGGGCCTGGGCCCTGGGCCTGGGCCCTGGGCCTGGGCCTGGGCCTGGGCCTGGGCCTGGGCCCTGGGCCTGGGCCTGGGCCACTGGGCCTGGGCCTGGGCCTGAGCCTGGGCCCTGGGCCTGGGCCCTGGGCCTGGGCTGGGCCCTGGGCCCTGGGCCTGGGCCACTGGGCCTGGGCCACTGGGCCTGGGCCTGGGCCTGGGCCTGGGCCTGGGCTGGGCCCTGGGCCCTGGGCCTGGGCCTGGGCCACTGGGCCCTGGGCCTGGGCCTGGCCCTGGGCCCTGGGCCTGGGCCTGGGGCCTGGGCCCTGGGCCTGGGCCCTGGGCCACTGGGCCCTGGGCCTGGGCCCTGGGCCCTGGGCCCTGGGCCCTGGGCCTGGGCCTGGGCCTGGGCCTGGGCCTGGGCCTGGGCCTGGGCCTGGGCCTGGGCCTGGGCCACTGGGCCTGGGCCACTGGGCCTGGGCCTGGGCCCTGGGCCCTGGGCCACTGGGCCTGGGCCCAGGCCTGGGCCACTGGGCCTGGGCACAGGCCTGAGCCTGGGCCTGGGCCACTGGGGCCTGGGCCCTGGGCCCTGGGCCACTGGGCCCTGGGCCCTGGGCCACTGGGCTGGGCCACTGGGCCTGGGCCTGGGCCACTGGGCCCTGGGCCCTGGGGCCTGGGCCCTGGGCCACTGGGGGCCTGGGCCACTGGGCCTGGGCCCTGGGCCTGGGGCCTGGGCCTGGGCCTGGGCCACTGGGCCTGGGCCAGGCCTGGGCCCTGGGCCTGGGCCCTGGGCCCTGGGCCCTGGGCCTGGGCCTGGGCCCTGGGCCCTGGGCCACTGGGCCTGGGCCTGGGCCTGGGCCTGGGCCTGGGCCTGGGCCTGGGCCTGGGCCCTGGGCCCTGGGCCCTGGGCCACTGGGCCCTGGGCCCTGGGCCCTGGGCCCTGGGCCTGGGCCCTGGGCCTGGGCCCTGGGCCTGGGCCCTGGGCCCTGGGCCCTGGGCCCTGGGCCTGGGCCACTGGGCCTGGGCCTGGGCCTGGGCCTGGGCCTGGGCCTGGGCCTGGGCCCTGGGCTGGGCCTGGGCCCTGGGCCTGGGCCTGGGCCTGGGCCTGGGCCTGGGCCTGGGCCACTGGGCCTGGGCCACTGAGCCTGGGCCTGGGCCCCAGGCCCTGGGCCTGGGCCTGGGCCTGGGCCTGGGCCACTGGGCCTGGGCCACTGGGCCCTGGGCCTGGGCCTGGGCCTGGGCCCTGGGCCTGGGCCTGGGCCCTGGGCCCTGGGCCTGGGCCTGGGCCACTGGGCCTGGGCCCTGGGCCCTGGGCCCTGGGCCTGGGCCCTGGGCCTGGGCCTGGGCCTGGGCCCTGGGCCTGGGCCTGGGCCCTGGGCCTGGGCCTGGGCCTGGGCCACTGGGCCTGGGCCCTGGGCCCTGGGCCCTGGGCCACTGGGCCACTGGGCCTGGGCCACTGGGCCTGGGCCTGGGCCTGGGCCCTGGGCCCTGGGCCACTGGGCCTGGGCCTGGGCCTGGGCCCTGGGCCTGGGCCCTGGGCCTGGGCCCTGGGCCTGGGCCCTGGGCCCTGGGCCACTGGGCCACTGGGCCTGGGCCACTGGGCCCTGGGCCTGGGCCTGGGCCTGGGCCTGGGCCTGGGCCTGGGCCACTGGGCCTGGGCCCTGGGCCTGGGCCCTGGGCCCTGGGCCCTGGGCCTGGGCCTGGGCCTGGGCCTGGGCCACTGGGCCTGGGCCTGGGCCACTGGGCCCTGGGCCCTGGGCCCTGGGCCTGGGCCTGGGCCCTGGGCCTGGGCCACTGGGCCTGGGCCTGGGCCCCTGGGCCTGGGCCCTGGGCCTGGGGCCCTGGGCCTGGGCCTGGGCCCTGGGCCCTGGGCCTGGGCCTGGGCCTGGGCCTGGGCCTGGGCCTGGGCCCTGGAGGCCTGGGCCTGGGCCCTGGGCCACTGGGCCTGGGCCTGGGCCTGGGCCTGGGCCTGGGCCTGGCCTGGGCCACTGGGCCTGGGCCCTGGGCCACCAGGCCTGGGCCCTGGGCCTGGGCCTGGGCCTGGGCCCTGGGCCTGGGCCTGGGCCCTGGGCCCTGGGCCCTGGGCCTGGGCCCTGGGCCACAGGCCTGGGCCTGGGCCCTGGGCCCTGGGCCACTGGGCCTGGGCCCTGGGCCTGGGCCACTGGCCCTGGGCCTGGGCCTGGGCCCTGGGCCTGGGCCCTGGGCCTGGGCCTGGGCCTGGGCCTGGGCCTGGGCCACTGGGCTGGGGCCTGGGCCTGGGCCTGGGCCTGGGCCTGGGCCTGGGCCCTGGGCCTGGGCCTGGGCCTGGGCCTGGGCCACTGGGCCACTGGGCCTGGGCCTGGGCCCTGGGCCTGGGCCACTGGGCCTGGGCCTGGGCCCTGGGCCTGGGCCACTGGGCCTGGGCCCTGGGCCTGGGGCCTGGGCCTGGGCCCTGGGCCTGGGCCCTGGGCCCTGGGCCTGGGCCTGGGCCTGGGCCACTGGGCCTGGGCCTGGGCCCTGGGCCCTGGGCCCTGGGCCCTGGGCCTGGGCCACTGGGCCACTGGGCCTGGGCCTGGGCCTGGGCCTGGGCCCTGGGCCTGGGCCCTGGGCCTGGGCCCTGGGCCCTGGGCCTGGGCCCTGGGCCCTGGGCCCTGGGCCCTGGGCCCTGGGCCTGGGCCTGGGCCTGGGCCTGGGCCTGGGCCTGGGCCACTGGGCCCTGGGCCCTGGGCCCTGGGCCACTGGGCCCTGGGCCTGGGCCTGGGCCCTGGGCCTGGGCCTGGGGCCTGGGCCACTGGGCCTGGGCCACTGGGCCACTGGGCCTGGGCCCTGGGCCTGGGCCCTGGGCCTGGGCCTGGGCCTGAGCCTGGCCCTGGGGCCTGGGCCTGGGCCTGGGCCTGGGCCACTGGGCCTGGGCCCTGGGCCTGGCCTGGGCCTGGGCCTGGGCCACTGGCCTGGGCCTGGGCCCTGGGCCACTGGGCCTGGGCCTGGGCCCCTGGGCCTGGGCCTGGGCCACTGGGCCCTGGGCCACTGGGCCACTGGGCCTGGGCCCTGGGCCCTGGGCCCTGGGCCTGGGCACAGGCCTGGGCCTGGGCCTGGGCCCAGGCCTGGGCCCTGGGCCTGGGCCTGGGCCTGGGCCTGGGCCTGGGCCTGGGCCCTGGGCCTGTGGGCCTGGGCCCTGGGCCCTGGGCCTGGGCCTGGGCCTGGGCCTGGGCCTGGGCCACTGGGCCCTGGGCCTGGGCCTGGGCCTGGGCCTGGGCCACTGGGCCTGGGCCTGGGCCTGGGCCTGGGCCTGGGCCTGGGCCTGGGCCCTGGGCCCTGGGCCCTGGGCCACTGGGCCCTGGGCCTGGGCCTGGGCCTGGGCCACTGGGCCACTGGGCCTGGGCCTGGGCCTGGGCCTGGGCCTGGGCCTGGGCCTGGGCCTGGGCCTGGGCCTGGGCCACTGGGCCTGGGCCTGGGCCTGGGCCTGGGCCTGGGCCTGGGCCCTGGGCCTGGGCCTGGGCCTGGGCCTGGGGCCTGGGCCCTGGGCCCTGGGCCTGGGCCCTGGGCCTGGGCCACTGGGCCCCTGGGCCACTGGGCCTGGGCCTGGGCCTGGGCCACTGGGCCTGGGCCCTGGGCCTGGGCCTGGGCCCTGGGCCTGGGCCTGGGCCTGGGGCCTGGGCCTGGGCCACTGGGCCTGGGCCCTGGGCCTGGGGCCTGGGCCAGGCTGGGGCCTGGGCCCTGGGCCTGGGCCTGGGCCTGGGCCCTGGCCCTGGGCCACTGGGCCTGGGCCTGGGCCTGGGCCTGGGCCCTGGGCCCTGGGCCTGGGCCTGGGCCCTGGGCCTGGGGCCTGGGCCCTGGGCCCTGGGCCTGGGGCCCTGGGCCCTGGGCCTGGGCCCCTGGGCCCTGGGCCCTGGGCCACTGGGCCTGGGCCCCCCCTGGGCCTGGGCCCTGGGCCTGGGCCCTGGGCCTGGGCCCTGGGCCCTGGGCCCTGGGCCCTGGGCCTGGGCCACAAACCTGGGCCCCTGGGGCCACTGGGCCTGGGCCCTGGGCCCTGGGCCCTGGGCCTGGGCCTGGGCCTGGGCCCCAGGCCTGGGCCACTGGGCCTGGGCCCTGGGCCCTAAACCCACAAGCCACAAACCCCTGGGCCTGGGCCCTAAACCCTGGGCCCTGGGCCCAAACCCAAACCCCAAACCCCAAACCCCAAACCCCAAACCCCAAACCCCAAACCCAAACCCCAAACCCCAAACCTAAAACCCCAAACCCCAAACCCCAAACCCCCCAAACCCCAAACCCCAAACCCCCAAACCCCAAACCCCAAACCCCAAAACCCCCAACCCCCAAACCCCAAACCCCAAACCCCAAACCCCCCCCAAACCCCAAACCCCAAACCCCAAACCCCAAACCCCAAACCCCCAAACCCCCAAACCCCCCAAACCCCCAAACCCCAAACCCCAAACCCCAAACCCCCAAACCCCCAAACCCCAAACCCCAAACCCCAAACCCCAAACCCCAAACCCCAAACCCCAAACCCCAAACCCCAAACCCCAAACCCCAAACCCCAAACCCCAAACCCCAAACCCCAAACCCCAAACCCCAAACCCCAAACCCCAAACCCCAAACCCCCAAACCCCAAACCCCAAACCCCAAACCCCCCAAACCCCAAACCCCACCCCCCAAACCCCCAAACCCCCAAACCCCAACCCCCAACCCCCAAACCCCAAACCCCAAAACCCCAAACCCCAAACCCCCCCCAAACCCCCAAACCCCAAACCCCCAAACCCCAAACCCCAAACCCCAAACCCCAAACCCCAAACCCCAACCCCCAAACCCCCCACCCCAAACCCCAAACCCCAAACCCCAAACCCCAAACCCCAAACCCCAAACCCCAAACCCCAAACCCCAAACCCCAAACCCCAAACCCCAAACCCCAAACCCCAAACCCCAAACCCCAAACCCCAAAACCCCAACCCCCAACCCCCAAACCCCAAACCCCAAACCCCAAACCCCAAACCCCAAAACCCCAAACCCCAAACCCCCAAACCCCCAAACCCCAAACCCCAAACCCCAAACCCCAAACCCCCAAACCCCCAAACCCCAAACCCCAAACCCCAAACCCTAAACCCCCTGGGCCCCCAAACCCCAAACCCCAAACCCCAAACCCCAAACCCCAAACCCCAAACCCCAAACCCAAACCCTAAACCCCAAACCTGGGCCCCAAACCCCAAACCCTAAAGCCTGGGCCAAACCCCCAAACCCCAAACCCCTAAACCCCAAACCCCAAACCCCCCCAAACCCCAAACCCCTTAAACCCCAAACCCAAACCCTGGGCCCCTGGGCCAAAACCCTGGGCCCCAAACCCCAAACCCCAAACCCTAAACCCTAAACCCCAAACCCCAAACCCAAAACCCTAAACCCCAAACCCTAAAACCCTAAACCCCAAACCCTAAACCCTAAAACCCCTGGGCCAAACCCCAAACCCCAAACCCTAAACCCTAAACCCCAAACCCTAAACCCCAAACCCTGGGCCCCAAACCCCAAATTTTAAACCTAAAACCCTAAACCCCAAACCCCAAACCCTGGGCCCCTAAACCCTGGGCCCTTAAACCCTAAATTTTAAACCTGGGCCCCTAAACCCCTGGGCCCAAACCCTAAAATTTAAATTTTAAACCCAAATTTGGGCCTTAAATTTGGGCCCCCAAACCCTGGGCCAAACCCCTAAACCCTAAATTTTAAACCCTAAATTTTAAACTGGGCCTTTTAAATTTTAAACCCTGGGCCCTAAACCTGGGGCCCTGGGCCCAAAAAAAACCCTGGGCCTGGGCCTAAACCCTAAACCCTGGGCCCTAAACCCAAACCCTGGGCCCTAAACCCTAGGCCCTAAACCCTGGGCCCCTAACCCCTCAAATTTCAAACCCTAAAACCCTAAACCCCAAACCCTAAACCCTAAACCCCCAAACCCCAAACCCTAAACCCTAAACCCTAAAACCCTGGGCCTGGGCCAAACCTAAACCCTGGGCCCTAAACCCTGGGCCCAAACCCCAAACCCTAAACCCTAAACCTTAAACCCTAAATTTTGGGCCCCTGGGCCCCCAAATTTTAAACCCTAAATTTTAAATTTTAAACCCAAACCCCAAACCCTTAAACCCCAAACCCTTAAACCCTAAACCCTAAATTTTAAACCCCAAACCCTAAACCCTAAACCCTAAAACCCTAAACCCTAAACCCTAAACCCTAAACCCCAAACCCTAAACCCCCAAACCCAAAACCCTAAACCCTAAACCAAACCCTAAACCTGGGCCCTGGGCCCCCAAACCCCAAACCCTAAAACCCTGGGCAAACCCCAAACCCCAAACCCCTGGGCCTAAAACCCTAAACCCCAAACCCCAAATTTAAACCCTAAACCCCAAATTTTAAACCCCAAACCCTAAACCCTAAATTTTAAACCCTAAATTTTAAATTTTAAATTTTAAACCCTAAACCCTAAACCCTAAACCCTAAATTTTAAATTTTAAATTTTAAACCTAAACCCTAAACCCAAACCCTAAAACCCAAAAGCCCCCAAACCTTTAAATTTTAAACCCTAAATTTTAAACCCTGGGCAAACCCTAAATTTAAAACCCTAAATTTTAAACCCTAAACCCTAAATTTTAAACCCTGGGCCCCTAAACCCTAAACCCTAAACCCTAAACCCTAAACCCTAAACCCTAAACCCTAAACCCTAAACCCTAAACCCTAAATTTTAAATTTAAAACCCTAAAAATTTTAAACCCTAAACCCCAAACCCTAAACCCCAAATTTTAAAACCCCTAAACCCTAAACCCTAAACCCCAAACCCCAAACCCTAAACCCCCAAACCCTAAACCCCAAACCCCCAAACCCCAAACCCCAAAACCCCAAAACCCCAAACCCAAACCCCAAACCCTCAAAACCCCAAACCCCCAAACCCCAAACCCCCCCAAACCCCAAACCCCAAACCCCCAAACCCCAAACCCCAAACCCCAAACCCCAAACCCCAAACCCCAAAACCCCAAACCCCAAACCCCAAACCCCAAACCCCAAACCCCAAACCCCAAACCCCAAACCCCAAACCCCAAACCCCAAACCCCAAACCCCAAACCCCAAACCCCAAACCCCCCCCAAACCCCAAACCCCAAAACCCCAAGGCCCAAAAACCCCAAACCCCCAAACCCCCAAACCCCAAACCCCAACCCCAAACCCCAAACCCCCAAACCCCAAACCCCAAACCCCCCCAAACCCCAAACCCCAAACCCCAAACCCCAAACCCCCAAACCCCCAAACCCCCAACCCCCCAAACCCCAAACCCCAAACCCCAAACCCTAAACCCCCAAACCCCAAGCCCCTGGCCCAGGCCCAAACCCCAAACCCCAAACCCCAAATTTTAAACCCCTGGGCCAAACCCAAAACCCTGGGCCCTGGGCCCTTAAATTTAAACCCCCTGGGCCCCCAAAATTTTAAAACCCTTTAAATTTTGGGCCACTGGGCCTAAACCCTGGGCCTGGGCCCTGGGCCCTGGGCCCCTGGGCCTGGGCCTGGCCCCCAAACCCTGGGCCCTTTAAACCCTGGGCCCTGGGCCCCCAAACCCTAAAACCCTAAATTTTAAACCCTAAACCCTGGGCCCCAAACCCCAAACCCCAAACCCCTGGGCTAAAACCCCTAAACCCTGGGCCTAAACTGGGCCCTGGGCCTGGGCCCCAAACCCTGGGCCCTGGGCCCCTAAACCCCAAACCCTAAACCCCAAACCCTAAACCCTAAACCCTGGGCCCCTGGGCCTTTTAAACCCAAAACCCAAACCCTAAACCCTGGGCCCAAACCCTGGCCCTAAACCTGGGGCCCCTGGGCAAACTTTAAACCCCAAACCCTAAACCCCAAACCTGGGCCTGGGCCCTGGGCCTGGGCCTGGGCCCTAAAACCCCAAACTGGGCCTTTAAACCTGGGCCTGGGCCAAACCCCAAACCCCAAACCCCTGGGCCTGGGCCCAAACCCTGGGCCTGGGCCTGGGCTAAACTGGGCCCTAAATTAAAACCCAAACCCCTAAACCCTGGGCCCTGGGCCTGGGCCCTAAAACCCCTGGGCCCAAACCCCAAACCCTGGGCCCCCAAACCCCAAATTTAAACCCAAACCCTAAACCCAAACCCCCAAACCCCCAAACCCTAAACCTTAAACTGGGCCCTTAAACCCTAAACCCCTGGGCCCTGGGCCCCTGGGCCCCAAAACCCTAAACCCTAAACCCTGGGCCCCTAAACCCCAAAACCCCAAACCCCAAACCCCAAACCCCAAACCCCAAACCCCAAACCCCAAACCCCAAAACCCCAAACCCTAAACCCCAAAACCCCAAACCCCAAACCCCAAACCCAAACCCTAAACCCTAAACCCTAAACCCTAAACCCCAAACCCTAAACCCCAAACCCCAAACCCCAAACCCCAAACCCCAAACCCCAAACCCCAAACCCCAAACCCCAAACCCTAAACCCCAAACCCTAAACCCCAAACCCCAAACCCCAAAACCCTAAACCCAAACCCTAAACCCCAAACCCCCCCAAACCCTAAACCCCAAACCCCAAACCCCCAAAACCCCAAACCCCAAACCCCAAACCCCAAACCCCAACCCCCAAAACCCCCAAACCCCAAACCCCAAAACCCCAAACCCCAAACCCCAAACCCCAAACCCCAAACCCCAAACCCCAAACCCCAAACCCCCAAACCCCAAACCCCAAACCCCAAACCCCCAAACCCCCCCAAACCCCAAACCCCAAACCCCAACCCCCAACCCCCCAAACCCCAACCCCCAAACCCCAAACCCCAAACCCCAAACCCCAAACCCCAAACCCCAAACCCCAAACCCCAAACCCCAAACCCCAAACCCCAAACCCCAAACCCCAAACCCCAAACCCCCAAACCCCAAAACCCCAAACCCCAAACCCCAACCCCCAAACCCCAAACCCCCAAACCCCAAACCCCCAACCCCCCCAAACCCCAAACCCCCCAAACCCCAAACCCCAAACCCCCAAACCCCAAACCCCAAACCCCAAACCCCAAACCCCAAACCCCAAACCCCAAACCCCAAACCCCAAACCCTAAACCCTAAACCCTAAACCCTAAACCCTAAACCCTAAACCCTAAACCCTAGCACCATGAGGGTAAAATATTTGTTATTAAAGGTCATTATCTTATTTGTGGTTCTAAAATAATATTGCAAATTAATTGTAGAATCTGCCGGAAACCTTTACGTGAAATTTAAAAGTGAAATCGAGTGGGAGAACGAGGACTCATCTTGCGTTGAGACTTGGTTATCCTACGATGGAGACTTAGATCACGATGATCATTTACGATCTAGGGTGCGACAAGAATGGTATCGTCTAATGCTTTCGATATCGTCATAGTTCCCATGCTTGCTCACTTTCATCAGAATACTTTCCAAGAATTTGTCAGTGAGGAACATGTGAACGAAGTCTTGAATGACGAGTGGTTGAGTGCAACCACCATAGCCCTTTACCTCAGGTATGTGTTTACTAATTCTCAATATTCACTTTCTGTATAGTTTAATTTTTTTTTTAAATATTAATTAGCGTATATATGTTGGTTAAAGATATTTGGGTGAGGTATATCTCTCCGGAGATAACCGAGCAAGTGGAATGTACTCTTCGTCGTCTCCCCAAGTTTCTTGCATAATGGGTGATAAGTGCAGAGACCACCATGGATGGGTTCGTTAATCATATGTTGAATCTAAGCGGGAGGCGATCATCTCATTTTTTGGCCAACAAATGTGGGGTGAGTGATAAACATTTCGTTAAAATTTGTATTCATGTTTATAATATTTGCACATATATATGCTAAATTTGCGATTAATTTTAATATTCTCAATATAATATAGGAATCATTGGGTCTTTGGTCGCCATACACATGAATACATTAAGTGTGTATTTTATGGACCAAACTCATGATGGAGTTTATTCAAATCATACGATCTCGTTTCATATATGGAAGCGTAAGTTCATTTTTAATATTCTATACAATGATTTGTTTTACTTTTAAAATTATGCATATTTAATCTATTTTTATTTTTTAATTATAATAATAATAGTGTGATGACGATGTATCGAGTTCGTCTTGAGAGTCATGGTTCAAGATCCAAGTTAAATAAAGTGGATTTGGATTAACATTAAGGTAAATTTAATTTAGTAAATTATCAAACTAATTAATAGAAAGAAATCATAATTGTAATACGTGATTATAATTGTTAATCAACAGTGTTAAGGCAAGAGATAATGACCATTGTGGACATTTTGTGTGTGGCTTTATAGAAGATATAATCCGCGCTTCTCTAACGAACATTCCTCTCAATGTAAGTTAATTTATCGATTTATTTAAATTATTATTGATTGAATAAAAAATCATACTATATTGATTGATTCGTTGTTTTGCGGTTTGTCTATGAGCGTGAGCTCAAGTCTTACTCTAAGAAAAAAAGCGGAGAAATGGAAAAATGATTGGACGAGGGGTACCTTTTACAATCGATTCTTATATTCATACGATATTGAGTGAATGTTGTTTGAAATATTGGTAGCATGTAATTAAATTATATATTTGTGATGATATATATTTCATGTTTTTTGGTGTATTGGATTTATATGTTTATGATTGTATGTTTATATATTTATATATATTTTATATATATATATATGGTTTATGGTTTTATTATAGGATTTTTGGTTTATGTTATATGGTATTGGACGTATATATAAGTTTTGGTTTATAGTTTTTATTATAGAATTTTTAAAATGTAAATTAATAATTAAAAAAAAGATATTGACGGTTAATAAATTGTCTATGTAATATATAAACGAAATTTAAAAAAATTAACTTAGAAAAATTTGATAAATCATTTGTCTATGATTTTCTTGGAATGATTTTTTATCGGTTGTCAACCTTGGACAGTGATACTTGGAGAGCGGTTATAACCGCTCTCAAGGTCATTCCCTGTTTATCCAAGCCCAAATGTGTATTAGTGCGGGCCCGAACCCCAAACCCCAAACCCCAACCCCAAACCCCGGCCCGAATCCCCCAAACCCCAACCCTCAACCCCAGGCCGAACCCCAAACCCCAAACCCGAACCACGAACCCGAACCCGAACACAAAAACCACAAACCCCAAACCCCCAAACCCCCACCCCCCAAACCCCGAACCCCTAACTTGGGACCCTTGAACCCTGAACCCAAACCCTAAACCACGAACCCCCAAACACGGACCTCGAACCCCCGACCCCCGGACCGAGACACAGAACCCAGGCCCTCAGACCCCCGACCCCCGAATCCCGAGCCCCCAACCCCGAACCCGAATCTGGTGAACCCCAAACCCCCAACTCCAAAACCTGAACCCTAAATCCTGAACCCTAAATCGAAAAGACCGATTTTGTCTTTGCCAACCTAGTGTCCAACTATACTAAAAATTAAGTAAATATTTATTTACTATACTAAAAAAAGGGTTATTCTTAATGAACTAAAATTGGCTTTGTCCAACTACACTAAAAATTAAGTAAATATTTATTTACTATACTAAAAAAAAGGGTAATTCTTAATGAACTAAAAATTAAGTAAATATTTATTTACTATACTAAAAAAAGGATAATTTTTTAGATTCTGCCCTGGGCAGAAAATGCTATTTTAAATTTTGTGAGTTTGATTGAGGACAGATTCTTGGGTGGGCTTGATTGAGGGCAAAGACTTTTTAATGATTTTGCCATGGGCAGAATCTGCTCATTTAGCACCTCCCCTAAAAAATTATAATACAATAAGATATAATAAGTCTTTAACTATGCTCTATTTAACACAATAAATATACATTAGCAAAATTTATAAACCTAACATCGCACGGGAGAAATAATAATTCAATTAATATAATTTTTTTTTAGCGAGTTATTTTAATTTAAATTCAATACTCTGATTTTTTTTTGCTTATGTTGTTTATTAGAAATTTTAATTTTAATCCGTCATTTCTCTTATCAGCAATTAATATTAATTTAGGGGAAAAAGTTATATGCAGCATGAAGATAATTTTTCTACTAGAATTGAATTAATACAAGATATTCGACTCGTGTATCTATCAAAAAGACCGCTAGTATTATCAGCTTTCAAAACCGGTCGAGAATAAAAGTGAGAACACGGCTCTAAATTTACGAATTTGGTAGAGAATAATAAGCATGCACTGGGATCTCTTGTCATTTTCTGCGTGCGAAAAAGATGCATTTCTCTTTGCAGAATGAGAAAAGATACATTTCTCTTTGCAGAATGAGATGCATTCAACATATTGTCAAAAATGGATGCTCATTCCATCATATATGACCCACTTGATGAAATCAAATTGGGGGCGTTGAATATGATAGATGTATAATCAAACAAATATCAATTTTATAACAAACTTAATGATCAAATTAAACAACATATAATATAATTAAG
>JBBCBC010000319.1:0-22474 GCA_037126765.1 Stenogyne calaminthoides
AGAAAGTATATGAACGAAAACCGAAGGTGAAGATTGCAATAAATGAGCTTAGAGGGCAGCCTCGGTCTGCATTGTCTTAGATGATATCACCGGCTTGATACGCGTGGGAGGTTGTTAAATATTTTGCGAAGATTAAATAGAATAGGAGAGTCCTCGGACTTGATTCTAGAACAAAGAGCGAATCAGACAGCATTGAATATAATGGCTCAGAATGGGATCTGGTCTTGTGACAATGGCAAAATCGTTCTATGTTCATGTAATAGAGTGTAGGAGCTAATGGGAACCCTTAATGGGGATCAAACCCATTGGATCACAGTGGGTATAGAGGAAAAGGGCTGGGGGCGGGAAAGGTTGAAGCCTTTAAAAGATTAGTGGCGAAAGGTTACCTGAGAAAGGATCGATTATGAGAAATTTTTGGCCGTGCTTGTCTTAGAATCGTCCTGTTCTCTTATACGATTCTTGTACTGTTTTGACTTTAATCGACAAATGGATGTCGAGAGCGGCTTTTCATGCAGCGGAAGTGCTTGATGAAGAGATCCTCTGGCCGGCCCGATACTATTGAAAAAGGCGAAAACACAGTTTGTAAGCTTCGAAGTCCATTCTGAGACTGAGCAGCCATCGAGTTGGTTAATGTTTTGATCATATTCAAAAGTCTTTATGGGTTCGATCAAGGCGAGTTGGAAGAAGTTGTGTGTATAAGCGTGCCGGAGCGCATTGGTATTCTTGAATCTTATCGTGAAGCGACATTTTGATCATCGGGAGCGATGTGAGAAAGGGTGTTATCGAGCGTAAGAGGCGTAGATTTTAAAGCAGGTTTGATGAAGGACTTAGGGAAATGGGACACATCCTTGGGATCAAGATCACTACGAGATCGCGAAAAGGATGATAGAACATAGCTTTCATACATGAACCTTGTCTTGAAAGCGACGACATCTTGAATTCGAAAGTTCCGTTACCTTCGGACTTAAGAATCATCTATCAGTATGTCTAGGCAGAGATAGATGTGTGAAAGGCATTCTTGACCGGTATCGGAAGCCTTATGTATGCTGCAATCTTTTATTATGCGAGGCCAGGATATACTAAATGGCATGTTATGAATATCTTAAAGTAACCGGGGAAAGCGGGTGGGCCAACCCGAGTTAAAATGAAATATCTGAAAAGAATTAAGGGATAGAATGTTGATTTATCGTCGGATAATTAAAAGAACCCCGAAAATGCAGTACACACGGTTCGGTTCGATCGGACTTAGATTCAGCCTCTGCCTCGGTTAGTGTGTTTCCATTTGGAAGTCTGACCATCAAATGAACCCAGTGTGAAAGCAATGCATTCTTGACTTCGACCATTGGAAATTAGTTAGTAATTTCAGCTTGAAGCCGATTGAAAGAAGCAGGTTGGCTCTGGAACATAGCGAGTGGACTTGGATAGAGTTAAATTTGTCTAGCAAATATTTCTTGAAATTGGCGATTTATAAAATTGAGGAACGAGGGTCCGCAAGTCGAAGTTTTCTGTTGAAGGAAAAGACATCTTATCTGTCGTTAGGGATGAAGATATAGATGTGGCAAGATAGCGTCCCAGGAACTAACTGTGATTCGTTCCTGAAAAAATTAAAGCCTCTAAATACATTCGAGACATGTGGAAGGAATGGGTATCGAGGCCAGATTCTGCCAATCTGCTTTGAGTATAAGTAGGAGAAAATTATTAGGTTTCGTGTAGGTGACATTAGATGTCACGGACTCACCGAGGACATGTTGTAGTATATGCCAGGACTTTGAGTATAAGTGGGAGGAATTTGTTTGGGATTATCTTGGAAGTAATGCTTTTTCTTTTGTATATCGGCGAATTTTAGGACTTATTTCTTGAAATAAATTGTTTTATCAGCGATCTTTTAAATATTGTATCGATATTTACATTGCATTTTCTTTAGCATAGCGTTCGATAAATTAAATGCGATGTTACATTGTAGTTAATTTGGTGATACGGTCACGAGGAAAATTAAATTAACGATCCGTTGTAACTAAAAAATTGCGCTATGTTGAGAATGATGATGTGAGATCTATTGGGTGAATATTTAAATAAAAAATTTAATTCATTAATTATTTACTAGCATGAATTAATCATATTAATTCAAATAATAATTGCGACAACATATAAATGCGTATAAAAAGGCGTAAAACCTCTGGCAATGCGGAATCTGCGGGTTTCGTGAGCGTCTACCTCGGGATGGCGGTGACTTGATCGAGACGGGACTAACCAAAGGACTTCAAAGTATTCCCTTAGCCTTTCTCGACAATCGATTGGAAGGATACTTCGCGAACAATTAACAAAAAGAAAAAAAATAAACTTTTGTTGCTTGTGCATGTGGATTTCTTTAATATTTAAATGCGTGGAATTGTCTTGAGAATGAACTAATCATCCCTGTTATAGGAGAGGAGGGGCGAAATTTTGTGTTATTACCAATGTGGGATAAAACTTTTCTTGATGTAAGAAATCTTGAATATATCCATATATTCTTTCCCGTAATTAAAATATTTCCCAAAAATCTCGCTCCTCGTATATGGATTATTACGAAAAATATAGTCACAAAGAATCAAGATTTGGATCTTCTTGAATTTATGAGATACTCTTGTATTTCAAAAATACATATCTTCAATAATATCTTTTGAAAGAAAATCGAAAATCTTTCTTGCCCTCTATTTTCCAAAAATCGAAAATATCCTTATGTATAACTTGAGTGGGGAGATTTCTTGAATTTAATGAGATAATCTTGTATTCGAGAATACATATCTTCATTTAATAACAAAATTCAAAAAAAATCTTTCTCATTTCTTTTTATCCATCAATTCGAAATTTAGAGGAAATATAAGCAACAATATTTATTTTATTTTTAATCACTTTTTCGATTATTGAATTTATGTGTTGAAATTACTCGGGGGCACTTTAGAATTAAAATTGGACCTTCTAATGGATCTTGAATATCAATATTGAGCATGATATAATTCAAGCCCATAAATATTAATTAATCCTTACATAATTAATACACCGTCCATCTTAACCCCGTATTAAATTCAATATGGCTAGGTCATTATTTAAGTGTTTAAGATTATCTCAGCTCATTAATTAATTCAAACCCTTTGAAATAGCTTTTCAGTTAATTAATATCTTTTTGTCTTGGTAGAGAGCGGTTCAACATTATTATCATCTGGGATCTGAATTAAAACTGCAAGATTTGGTATGATAAAACATGAACCTAGAGGGGCAAATCAAGCAAGCGTGTTTTACGATTAACCCGTATTATTAAATCTTAGCAATCACGTGTGATGCGATAATATTGCCCGAATAAAAGTATTGAATCTCGATTCATTGACCCCTTGATAAGTCAGCGATAGTTTCCAATCCAGCGTGATCACATTTAAGGGGCGAAGGTTAAGAAACCGAACGGCTAGTCCCAATTCTTGTATTGATTCGAAAAATTTATCCTCATGGAAGTCTATTCATCGCATCGATCATTACTAGGTATAATCTCTTGGTCGAGCAGGCCAATCTGAGCACTTGCACTCAACCTTTAGCGATGGTTGTTCGTTTTCACGTCTAGGTAAGTGAATAGCGTCTTTTAGTTAAAATTGTTAATTTAATCATGCAGCGTCTGGTATGCGCTAAATTAACTACGATTGTGGCTGCGTCTGATTAGTCGAAACGATTATGCGGTAAATATATATAACATTGATCGCATATTTAAGCATCGGTGATAAATAATTTGGCCCCGATAAATAAGTGCGAAAATTCGGTTTACGTTATCTGAAAGTAAGCGTACTTTTGATGTAATCGACAATCTCAAAACATATGCGCTTTTAAGTATCTTTGCAACCGCGTCTCGGTAGTCGGTGACATCATGTCACAGTTTCATAATTTTCGGCACTTTTCCAACTGATTGGCGGCGGTCTTGACCACGGCATTCCACTCGCGTCTCTCGGAATATATTGTGGCGACAACACAGCGAATGGATCGCTGAAAATTTATCTTTCGAACTATCTTTTTACATTTTTATATCTCCCTCTCCTTAGCGATTTCTCGTATAGATGTCTTTTCCATTTAATGTGTTTTGTTTGACTCGTGGACTCTTGGATTATCTTGCGTTTTATGCGCTCTGCTTGGATATTCTAAAATGATTGAACACCATCGAGGATCCTTAAAGATCTAGAGCCAATCGGTTCTTTCTTGCTTCTGGCATACTTACCACAGTCGCATCTGGTTGGTCGATGCATTTTTGCTTCAACGTCCATTCGATGGTTACTGCTTCTGAATGGAAACACCATTAGCGATGAGATAATTTATGGAATCTAAATACGATTGAAATCAGAAAGGTCCGTATAATGATGGGGATTGGAGTATCGTCGTAAATCAACATTCTATCAAGGTTCTTTTTGGATGCCAGTGTTTTTAGCGTAAATCGATTCACTTTTCGCGGGTTACTCGTTATCTTGCTACATGCCTCTCTGCAAAGCGTATATCAGGTCCTGCATTATGACATTACGCTCATAAGTTTCCAGTAGGACACCAAGATACTTTCATGTCATCTATCTCCTTTAACGTCTTAGGAGACGTTTTTAACTGGATAGATGGATTCAATCCGAGCCAGTCTGAATCCTTTCTTGGAATCTTGCATCTTGAATTGTTTCAAAACCGATTGTCAGCGTATGAATACTTCGATAACTTAGATCATCAGCACTTTCTTGCGATCTCGAGGTAATCTTGATCCCAAGGATGTGTTAGAAACTCACTAAATCTTTCATATCAAAATGTTTTTGAAAACACCATACATGCCTACGTCGACCACACCTTCGCGTCATTCAGGATGATCACAGTATGCGTCTATGTATAGTACTAAGAATACCAATCGATGGGTTAAACGACTTTTTTATACACATAACTTTCCAAACTTATTTTTGATCGACCCATAAGACTTTATTACATGATCAAAACTTTGGTTCAAGCTCTGGATGCATTTGGTCTAGTAAATGGACCTCTTGAGCTTTTCAAACTAGGTATTTCTTGGCTTTTTTGATAAAAAACGTGGGGGTTGTTGCATATAGATCTCTTTATCAAGACTTAGATTAAGGAAGGCTGATATCGGCATCATCTATGAGACTTAACGAAATTAATCTTGTGTCGATGAAAGGCATCTGCTGGATGGACTTAAGCATGTTTCTGAGCGGCGAAAAGTTTTACTCATGTCAGTCCACTAACTACGAAGTATAACCTTTTCGCCATTAATGCTTGCTAAAGGTTTCAACGCCGATCGGTCCTTTTTTCTCTTATATACCCGCTTTGCGTCGATAGGTTTGACCCAGGTATAAGTGGTTATTGCTCCCACTTTAATATGAAGCTTATAAATTCGTATCGACTTTAAATTCTTTTGTTTTGCCGAAATGCAAATCCTTGTCTTAAGGTGCCTGATCATATGTCCGTGGAGTGCGATTGGGGAATCAAGTCGAGGAACCTGCTATTCCATGAATCTCTCAATTTACGTCTAACAACCTCGCTTATAGTAGGCTCCAGGTTGTGGCATGTCGTTTGGTATATCACTCTAATGGGGTCCAATATTTTGAGGATTTTACTCTCTACTTCATTTAAGTAATCTCACTTGGGTTTTCTTTGGTTGTATAGTTTACTATTTGAAAATCTAAAGTGGTGCGGATGTCCCTTATGCAGTCTTAGGAACTGCAAACATTCACCGCCTTGTTCCTCGAATTATCTTTAAAAACGACGCGAATTCGATCGGATCCATTCTAGGTTCATTTGTCTGACCGTGGTGGGCGCTGAAAGAAAGTTCTCGTCGTGTCTCCATCATAGACTTGCGCGGAGTCCGCAATTCTTTGAGGTTGCAGGGGCTGATTTGGACGCCTGGGGAATTTGAATGTAAGTCGTTGTTTTCAGAAGCGCGGCAGAGCGACTCGGGAAGAATCGGTACTGCTTCCTTGGTGAATCTAACCATTTCGAAAGAGTCACATTCATGCAAACCCCGTTTGTTGAAGTTTAGGTCTGATGGTTTGGATACAATCCCTTCATCGAGGATAAAGTAATCAAAAGCTTCATCATTTGAGGTATTACGACGCGATGGATCGTAGAGACTTGATCGTTTTTCCATATGATTCTCTGGGAGCAAATTCTTTTAGGAATTTCTGAAAGGTCTCGGATTAAATCGCCCCATGCAGGAAAATGTGCCTTGGTAATCATCAATAAAATTACTTTCGTAACCTCTCTTTACTTTGTTTGACATTTATTTCACGTACATACATGTGAACGATCTACAACCTTCTTTTGGCCCGTTCCCTTAACTCGAATGCCCGTCTTGGTAAGTAATACCCTCAACATGATTAGCGAGGTTGAAATGCGTTTCAACTTGGGTATTTCGGTGAACCATCTTTCTGACCTTTGGATCCCTCTTTTGGATTTATATGACCTAATCTTAGATGCGAAAAGTGTCTAGATTCACGTCGATGAGCGTTTTCTTTTCGGAAGCGATTGATGTATTTATAGGATCGTTTAAGTGAGTGGTGTACGCGATTAATTGTATAGAGATTTTCATCGATGTCTAGTAGCGGATCTGTTCATCATTTCAAAAATGATGTCATTCTTATTAGAAGAAACTTGTGTCTTCATTGATTTTAGAAAGCTGAAAGTGAATTCTTTATAAAGCTGAGAACCAACAAAGATAATCTCAAAAAACTTATACGAATAGGTCTTTAACTGCTCATTCTTTCTTCCTTTATTGTAGCACATTACTTGATATCTTCCTTCTTATTGATGTTGATAATGAATTCTCTGGTAACGCATTGCAATATCACGCCACTTATTAACATTGCAATGTCTTCTACTTTGCATTAACGTTGCTTGATGTGATAAGTCTATCTGACTAGATTCTTGGGATGTTTTAAGAACTCAAAATAAGCATGATTATTGGATCTTGTGTCAAACCACCCACCCGAATGAAAAGGAGTATCATGCTTAAACAAGTTTGACAACTAGTGTGTGAGAATTACCTTTCTTTGGTCCACTTTTGAGGGTTGGAGCAGGCAAAACCTCCATTGTCTCTTAAAAACCAAGCCTTACCCCATTTGGTTTTCCTTATTTCGACAAACGTTCGCCGTCTTTACCCGTTGCCCTTGCTTGTGATTGAGTTTATTCTTGTAATTAACTTTTGATCCTCTTCTTTTATCTTGCCTACCACCGCACAAATGAAAAGGCGGACCCTTAAATCAACTTGAGTTTGGTGCACTTATCATCATTTACATCCAGGTGAAGTTTTGACAAATTAAAATTTGTGAGGCGAAATCTTCAAAAACCCTTCTGGGCGAGAATGAAGTGCAATTCATCTGAGTCTCGGATCATGTCTGCTCGAGAATCTCAAGTTTATTCGAGATGGGCCATCTATTTTGAGCGTAATCCCTTACGAGTTTTCCTCCGCCATTTTAATGACGACATCTCATGGTGATCGCGAAGTCCGCGTGTTTTGGCTAAATCGATTGGCTCATCTATTTTTGTGTGCTCGAAAATCGATTGTGCTTTTTGTGCGGTTAGGATGATTATAATTTTTCAATCATATAGTTTCCATCACATATTGTATTGACTTTAGAAATATAATATGATGGATTAAAAAAGGTGACGTCTTTGGGGGCGAAATAAACAATTATATCTTGATAACTGAGTATATCATGAGGTTGATCACATTTCATCATATTTAAAATCTCAAAAAAAAAATGAACATGCATCTGACCGACATCAAAAAGCAGTTTAAATAAGCGCGTGGGGTGAATTGGGTCATTATTTAAACAAATTCAACGAATTCTGAGCAAACGATTCTAAACCTTTAATATCGGATTAATAGTTGGCTCCGGCTTGACGATATAAATTGGCCTTGAGGGGACTTGAGGAAGTATATGCATATCGATTTTATACTAAGTAACTCTTCGTGATTAAATCTGAAGGATTCTTATTTAAGCTTTGATCGAGCCACCGTGGGGAGATTAATTAAATCATTGTTAGTAATAACCCACAATCATCAGATTTAGGAATTCATTCATGTGAAACCTATCTTTTTGGTAGTCCAGGTAGAGAGATTTCCTCGAAAAAATTCACCGATAAATAAATCATGGAGAATTAATTAATTCGATTTTATTATCGGAATAAAATTGTCAATTAATATTTTTAAAACATGCTTAGTAATTTTTAAGTTTGAGATTTTCAATTTGGCAGACCCTAATGCGAACCACATTTAACAAATTAAGCAAGCGTAAGATAGCCTGAATAAATCAAGCAAGCGGAAAAATAAACATATTGAACGCAAATTATCGATTGTCATGGTTTGATTTTTCTTGAAAGCGATCTTGAAAAACACGTCTCAATTTCTCCCGCTCGTTAGTCTAGAAAAATGCTTATCTTTCGGTACTTGGCATGGCGGCTCGCGTAGGGATCGCGCGCCCATCCGGCGGCCAACCCGGCTGCGGGCAGCTTCGCTGACCTACGGCACTTGCCCGGCAGGCCGTACCCTTGATAGGTCAGCACGCCTCGTAGTCGGCAGGTGTAATGACCGGCAGAATCTCGGCGGCAACAGCATCGCGAAACATCATGTATCCTCCGCCCCTCGCCAGCGTCCTCATGGCCAGCTTCATGCAGCATCCGCCGTCTGCTTTCGCTGAAGCAGCCCGTCTTGTAGCGATATTCCCTCTTGGCATTTCGGCCGTGACCTCGCCACTAACGCCAGCGTGCGCAGCGGATTCTGGTTTAGATCTTTAATTCTTGATCTTTTTGGATTTCCCGTCAGAGTTTACAATTTATTGCAAAAATAAGCCGGCACAGATACAAGGCCAATCTGTCGATGTCGGAATCAGGCAATCCCCCGAATGCACTTTCGTGGATTTTTCGCAAGAAATGGCTCGTCCGACGAATCAGATTAAAAACCACGGTTTATGGTAGAAATAAAACATTAAAATCGTAATGATTGGATACACCAAAAGCGAATCTAACGATTCTCTTATCGATTTCAATTGTGTTCCAAAATTAAATTAATTTAAAAAATCGAGGCAAAGCGGTGGCTACGTGCGGTGTTGGGGAATGATTAGCGAGATCTGACCGGTGAATATTTAAATATAAAATTTAATTCATTAATTATTACTAGCGAATTAATCTATATTAATTCGAAATAATAATGCAACAACATATCATGCGTATAAAAGCGCGTAAAAACCTCTGCGTGCGGAATCTACGGGTTTCGTGAGAGCGTACACTACTGGGATAGCGGTGAAACGTTAGAGACGGGTAACGAGAACTTCCCAAATATTCATGGCTGACCGCACTCGACAATCCGGTGGAAGGATACTTTCATGCACAATTAACAAAGAAAAAAAATAAACTTTGTTAGCCAACATTTGGTTCTTTAATATTTCGACACATGATTGTCTTGAGAATGAACTAATCATCCATTTTTATAGGAGAGGAGAGACGAAATTTGTGTTATTTTTCAATATTGGGATAAGGCTTTCTTGATGCGTAAAGAAATCTTGAATATATCGTATATTATCTTTAAATAATTAAAATATTTCAAAAAAAATCACTCCTAAATATATGGATATTTAGAAAATAGTCGCGAAGAATCGAAGATTTGGATCTTTTGAATTTATGAGATCTTCTTGTATTTTAAATACATATCTTCCGTAATATCTTTTGAAAGAAAATCGAAAATCTTTCTTCTTGCTATATTTTCCAAAAATTAGAAAATATCACTATATTGTGTAACAAGTGGGAGATTTCTTGAATTTAATGAGATAATCTTGTATTCGAGAATACATATCTTCCGTTCATAACAAAATTCAAAGAAAATCTTTCTTATCTCTTTATCCGTAATTTTCAAAAATTTGAGGAGAAATATAGCTTAACAATATTTATTTTATTTTAATCTCACCGATTATTGGACTATTTGTTGGAGCCTTTCGGGGGCCTTTAGGAGAATTAAGATTGGGCCCCAATGGATCTTGAATATAATATTGAGCAGCAATATAATTCAAACCGTAATTAATTAATCCACTCATAATTAATATTGCACCATCGTCTTAACCATTATTACGGTCAATATGGCTCCGGTCATTATTTAAAGTGTTTAAGATTATCTGGCCATTAATTAATTCAAATTCAAAATAGCTTTCCGTTAATTAATATCTTTTAGATTAGGAAAGTTCAACATTATTTCCGTCGAACAAATTCGACACGCAAGATTTGGTATGATAAAAGCTTATGAGCCTAGAAATAAATCAACAGCGTGCTTGCGATTCTTAAATATTGAAAATCTTATAATCTTTAATGCTGACGATAATATTAAAGATAAAAGTATTGAATCTCTACGATTATTAATCCAAGCAATTTCCGTCCGTGATTTGAGGTTAAACAGAACAGGATCAGAAGAATTTATCCTCATATGGAATCTGATACATTAGCGTCGGTCATCTTTAGCTAGTGTAATCCTCTTGGTCGAAACCAAACCCAATCCCAGGCACACATCGCTTTTATGGTTGATTCATTTCATCTAATTAAGTGAATAGGCGTCTTTTTAGTTACAAAGAGGTTAATTTAATCATATTTGTGATGCAGTATCACTAAATTAACTACCGGTGTAACGTGTACGAATTGATGACGATTATACGATAATATATATAACATTAATCATATTTAAAGCATCGATTGATAAATAATTTATTCCGATGAAATAAGAAAAAATTCGGTTCGATTATCACGAAATGGCGTACTTGCCGATTATAATCGACGTCTTATTCACGACACAGATGGAAATGAACAAACCATCATGAAAAATTTAAATTGTAAAGGCTGGGTTGAACGTCTTTGTACCAATATTACCTTGGTACATATTTGATGCCTTGAATAGGACCCTACGGAGGGATAAATTCGCCCGAACGGAAAATTATCTCGCCGATTGGAGGTTGTTGAATTATCCCATAGAATTGGATCAACATTAAGTTGATATTTATTGCTTTGACTTATCATGGGTAACAAATCATAAGAATTCAGTACTTTTTTATCTTGAGCAATATTATTGATCGCATTGTGATTGCTAAGATTTATCCTACGAAGAAGTCGGTATGCGCAGTATCAACACATTTGATTTTGCACTTGGGAGATTATACTTTATAAATGCAAAGTCTTTAGAGTGGAATTGGATTTTGATGTGGATAATAATGTTGAACCGTTCCTTGACGAGGATAAAAGATATTAATTAATGGAAAAGTATTTCGATTGACTTGAATTAATTAATGAAATTTGAATAATCTTAATAGCGAAATAATGGCCAGAACGTATTGTTGTAATATGGAGTTAAGATGGATAGTCTGATATTAATTAACTGTAGTGGGATTAATAGATATTTATGAAGCTTGAATTATATTGTGGCTCAATGAATATTCAATGTCCATTAGAAGATCGATGCTTAAATTCTCCTGAAAGGCATGGGTAAGTGGAATATTATGATTATGATTAAAAAAAATATAGGGGATATTTTCCAAAGATTTCTTTGGAGATGGGAAAAAGATTTTCGAATTTGTTACATCATATTTTTGCCAAAAATTTCGTTCACCTAGTCTATAAATGAGGGATGATTCTTTCATTCGATGGGAATTGTGGAATATTATGATTTGGAAAATTAGGGGGTGTAATCCAAAGGTGGTGATCAGAAAATTTTTTCCTTTTGTTAAATCGTTCCTAGAATCATAAATGAGGGATAGTCGAGCGAGGGCTAAAGGAATACTTAGGAAGTTCTACGGTTAATCTATTAAAACACCGTTGCCATCCCAAGAGAATGCGTTCATTAACTCGTAGAATTTGGCGTCGTGGGTTTTTCATTGAATTATTATATGCATGTGATATGTTGTTGGATTATTATTTGAATTAAATAGGATTAATTCATGCTAGTAATAATTAAAAAAATTAAATTTGTATTTAAATATTCACTTTGAATAGATCGTGCAACTTATTAAAGCGGTAAGCCCTCTTGGCGCGTTCTCCAAGTTGAAGTTCTTGATCTAACCAAGGAAGTTCTTAAGTGTCCCTGGTAGTCCCTCGGAAATCAAGCAAAACGGTCTTTGATCCAACATCATAGTCGCAAGCCTCTTGGATAAACTTTTCTTCTCAAAGTCCCTCGGAAAAAGCGAAGCGGTCTTGATCCAATATCCAAACCTTAAGCCTCTTGGATCAGCGTTAACCTCAAAAATCCGCCGGAAGTCAATCAAAGCGATCTTTGATCCAAGATCGGTCTTCAAGCCTCTTGGATCATTCTTCTTACCACAAGTCCTCGAAAGTCCCTTTAATCCAAGATCGAATCGAAGCCCTTGGATTAATATTACAAATCGAAATTCAAGCCACGGGATAAGATTAATTTGCGGATCAGGCTCGAAAATCTTGGAAGAAAGTCAAAGTCAAGATCGAAGAATCGGAGGATCAACTTAGAGATTGTACTTGAATTTATATTCAACTCAAGATATTATCTTTGTAATTTCTTTTTAGAGTGTTTTATTCATATTATTAAATCTGAAAATTTGTGTTTACACTTACTTTTTAAAACAATTTTCAATATACAATAATCATCTATCTGCTTTTTTAATTATTGAATTATTATTATCTACTCTACTCAACTCAACACACACTCTCTCTCCTTTTTTAATTTTACATATTATCTCTCTTTTTGAATATAATTTGTAATACACAAACAATCATATATCACATTATTCTTTTTAAAATTATGTTCTATTAAATCCCTACAAAATTCACGCTCTTTTTCAAATACACATTTTACTTTATTTTAAACTCATCTTTATAAATTTGAAATCCCCAATCACCTTATAGGATTTCAAATCCAATACACAATTTTCATTGTTAATTACTTATTTTATCTCATAAAAGATAGTCTACTTTCATTTTTTACATAATCATATAAACATCATTTATTGTGAATTTAAAATTATGAATTTTACGTATGAAGTTTCTGATATACTCTTTTTAATTATTTGCAAAAACAATAAGAGTTAATTCAATATATGAATTATGGATATTTTAAATAATTTACAAACTTTAAATTTAGAAGATGACTATAATTTGATGTAAATCAAAAAGGAAAATAAGATAAATCTTTATAAAATGAAAAAAAGTATATATTTTAATAAAAAGTGAGTGTAAGGTATTGCACTTAAATTACCTTTAAAAGTAATTCGTAGTCGTTTTAAAATTTTCTGATTTATTGTATTAGGAAGCTTTCGACTTGTTACACAAAAACATTTCATCTATGTTTTTAAAAATATAATTGTATATTTAGATTAACTATGTCATAAATTTTAGCATAAAAATTTTAAAATTTGGCGATAAAATCTTGCGATGATGCGTACATGCAGACCCTAACCTTTAACAAAACAATAATAATGCGTTTTTTCAACGTGTGATAATCAGCTCCATTAATAATCCACGGTGCACAGTTTTCTTTCTTCTAGTGACACCATCCTCACTAGGGCTTCATAAATAAGGGTTAAACATTCAGTAGTAAAAAATGAACGTAGGGTTTCATAAATCCACAGTGCACGGTTTCTTATCTTCTAGTGACACCATCCTCACTAGGGGTTTCATAAATTATGTTGTATAGGTGCGATGAGGAATATTTATGTAAATTCCGAATGGAAAAGAAAGCGGCGTGAAGGTTTTGACCACGTATTAGAGATGAAGAATAATCACATAGTCAAACCAATGAAGAAATGAGTTGGGCTTGGTGAAAGCGAAAGACACGATATTGAGTAGATGGAGAAGCCACAGCTAAGGGCTTGGAGAAAGCAAGGCCCAATGGGTGAAATAAACTAAAAAGATGGACCGGGAGGATAAGGCCAGGCCATAAAGATTCAAGATTCAATTTGGGCGGTGGTGATAAATCTAAGAGGATTGGGCCGGGGAAGTCGGCTCCAAGGCTGTGGACCTCGATCGAAAAAAAAAAAGCCTTAATGGGCTTGATGAGTAATTATTACAATTGGTCGGGACCATTAGAATCAGCGGCTAAGGAGTCTCGATCCATGAAGCGGTAGTGGGTCGGAGGAGTTAGTTAGATATTTAGGGGAGGGAGGCGGGGATGTTGGAGGTTGCGAGAAAAGTGGAACCTCGGGATTATGATCAAGGGCTCATGCTAATGACCCAAAAGGAGGAAAAGAAACGTGGGAGGCGTGAGTCCTCCCAGATGGAGAGAGGATTAATGACAATACGATCGAGGCATTGGATTAGTGGAGGAAGAAGAAAGCCTCCGCTGGAGGTTAAATATTCCATCAAGGTATCACGAAACACACACAATCACGATTTTACTTACTTACATTTGAATACTTTGAATGGAGCTATTGAATCGATTTCATCTGAGATTAAAGTGATGACTTGAGCATGCGGAGGGCTTGCCGGAGCCCCTCGAGCATTTTTGGTACCTACATGGAAATTGGCGAGGATTCTATGATCAAATCTTGAAAAGGATTTTTCAACATTCAGCGTATGAATGTAAGTTGAATTCGAGGTCATCTCTTGACCACTTTTTTGCACATCGGTCTTGATCACAGGATCGATAGGTTATAAATGCGAGATAAAATTTTGAAAATTTTAAAATGTGATTAGTTGAGAATATATACGTATATTTATATTTTATTATATATAGGACTTATAAAATATGTAAAAATTTTAAAAAAATCATACATCAAATGTTTGTAGTAATCCACATTTTTCTCTTGTCAAAACATAAACATATTCGATAATTTGATTTAATCAAGCAATAAAACATCAATTTACATAACATATATCAACTAGTATATTATAATGAGAATTCTATATAAC
Organism: Stenogyne calaminthoides; assembly: GCA_037126765.1. Taxonomy (NCBI): domain Eukaryota; kingdom Viridiplantae; phylum Streptophyta; class Magnoliopsida; order Lamiales; family Lamiaceae; genus Stenogyne; species Stenogyne calaminthoides. The sequence continues at coordinate 14,905 of JBBCBC010000319.1, forward strand.
ACAGTGCTACATTTTCAATTTAAGATACATTATATAATAAATTCAATTGCAATAATACATCTAATACTTAATAATATGACAATTTACAATCTTAAAAATTTTAAAAACCCCAAAGATGACATTTTCATTTCATTTCATACGGAGTTAGGAGTTAAATGTATCCTTAAGTATCCTCAATGTGAAGTATCAGGTGTGAATCATGAATTGCACTTTAATTGAGTAATCGTAATTCTTCGTATTTATGTGATGTTCATGCTCAATTTGATAGAAATTCATGTTTTTATTGTACTAATCTCTTAATTGTGTCTAAATGTGGAGAAATAAACACGTTTGGTTTCTTGTGTAGAAAAGAGTGGAAGTTGGTTTGGAATTGATTAAATAAACTGCTCTAATCTAGAAGGATGTAGGATAATAGGGTTGAACCATGTGAATCTCCTCGAAAAAAATGATGCAACAAAAAAAAAAATCAATTCAATCGGAGTTTGGGGCCGAGTTATAAGCGAAACAAAATGTGTACATTCTTTGAAATATCTCTCTAGGCCGACCTCGAAAAAAATCAAAAAAAAGCCCAAATTGCAAGTTTCTGCGGCCCAAGTGCAAATAATAATAATTTGGGCTCATTAGTTGAAAGAATCTTGGTGAATTAATTCATGAAAAGAGTGGGATGTGGAAATTACACGTGTATGAAAATACATAAAGTTGTCTAAATCAACCGTACCTACTGGCCCTAAATACTGAGGTATATTTGTTTTGAGTTTGAGGTGGATGGCGCAAATCAGGATGGGGAAAAAAAGGTGGATAAGAGGAAATCTTGTGAATAATGTCTCTTGTTTGTTTTTGGGTTGGGTGTAGTAGTGATGGATGGAAGTTTTTATGTCAAATCAATCTTTTTAATTATGATAATGTATTATTTTATTATTTGTTAGTTAATATGATAATAATTGTATGAAAGAAAAGTGTAAGAAAAGTAGGGAGATAATAAATTGTTTTTAAGAAAAGTACGAGAGAATGAGTTGGTGTAAGAAAAGTAGTGATGTGATAGTTTTAGGGTATATATGTATATTAGAGGTGGATGTGTATTTGGATGGAGGATGGGATGTGAAAATTGAAAAAGTGGGCCGGGGATGGGGGGCATCCCCATCAGGGACCTCCTTTAAGGCTGGCTCATGTGGCACAAATAATGAGCACTAAATTATTCTGTTGGTCGGGGATGAGCAATGAGCCACTTGGTAAAGTGAATATGAGCAGCTCGATTTTGTCTTTACATTGATTTTCTGAGAATTTAGTTGTAAATTAAATTTTTTAAATGTAATAAAAATTTTCATCTTATCTCTTTCTTATTTCTGAAAATGGGAAAGGAAGCAGCTGGAATTGATTTGCAAGGGCCCACGTTTATTACACCTTTTTCCATTCCATCTCAGTAGAAGCAAGAAGGTTAGCACTGGACCCTACAACAAACTTGTTACTTGGCTTGAAAGAGAGTTGCTGAATATTTTTGGAAAAAAATTAACACTTTTTACGAACAATAGCAAAAGAAAATCACCAGTAGCAGAAGGCACGAGGGCAGTAAAATAGGCTGTTTTTTTTTCAAAACCGGGTTGAAAAAAAACGATGCGGTTACCGATTCAAATATATATAGGATTCGAGTTGAGCAAGGTTGAGCAGGTCAAAAGCCGATTCGGCCAAAATAACTTGACTTTTTTCTTTTTTTAAAATTAAATAATTTAAATTTTAAATTTATATTATATTCTAGCATTTTTTATAAACAGCTTTTCGATGTGGGATAAATGTATGAGTGGGGACAAAATTTATAAAATATGATATGAAAAGTTATAAAATATATATTTAAATTTTTTGTAGGTGTATCTTTTATTTTGTTTTTTTACTAAACGTAAGCAGTTGAGCACTTGGGGCGGTCCGAGCCAGTTGAACCGCCCCGGTTGAACCGTCCGGCCAGTTGGTGAGTGTGGCCGGGTGGATACGATCGTGGGATCACGGTTATTTAAAACATTTTTAGAATAGAAGGGTTTTAGAGAGGGTTTTAGAATTTCTCCTCCACAAGCACCAACATAATTATATAGATTTTAATGCTTTCTAGTGTAGATTCCTTTGAGATTCAAGAGCTAAAATAAGATTCAAGTTATAATTACTTTTTTTTGGTGATTTCTCTCCCTTTTAATTACTTTCTTTAATTTTGTTGCTTATTTTGATATGAGTTTCTTGTTTCTTTGCATATTAGCAATGAGTTTTTGCTTGTGGCATCATGGGCTAAGGTTCCTTTGTGTTTGAGTGTTGTGAATTTGGTTGATGGTTGATTAATTGCTTGCTAATGGTGGATTATCTATATTGATGGTTTTCTTTTGAATTATGGGTAGTTTAATGATCAATTTAGGAGGATTGGGCTTTTAAACGTTAGGTTGTCTAGTTTATCTAGCGAGGTTGGGTAAATGTGGGTGAGCCGGATAGGTATTGGTTTTGATTAGGTTTGATGTCGATTTCATCTGTTGCAGCGAGAGTTGGGTAGGATCGTTAGAATCCCTTGGTTCACGTTGATTCACTGGTTGGTAACTAGTGTTGAAAATGAAGGAATTTATGAGTAAACTCTATCTTCAAGTGGGAACATAAGGGTGAAAGTGGTTTTAGTTAGTTAGATGACCATTCAGCTGCGATTTACCGGGTGAGAAAAGAGTGAATTCACGTCCAGATCTTAGGTGTTAAGCGTGTGGAACTGGAGCTTCACAAATGCGGGGGATAGTTAATGAAGAGTGATCGTTCTTAGGGGCAATCGGAGTTAGAGACAACCAGCCTAGACAATCGTTAATTGAACATCATCAGGGATCAACAAACACCTTTCATTTTCAAAGCACAAAACATTTTCATCTAGTTGTTTTACTTATTTGATTGCTAGTTTGTGGTTTTGTTATTTGTCATGCTTAGTTGATAATTGCTTGTTTTAAGTTTTCAACATGTTTCAGCTTCTAATCATGGTGTGGCACACATAACAATTGGGGTATATCACCGTAGTCTCGTGAATCGATGTTTTAGCAAGACGCGCTTCGACACCCTCTTATACTTGAGAGGTTAGTGTGGTAAAACCGTGTCTTTTCACACCGACTTGCAACTTCTGGCAGTATCAATCTTTGCATTATAATTTGTTTGGGAATCCATACCATAGACCATAAGCATTGACATTTTAAATAAAATTGTGCATATTGTGTAGTTTATGGAGGATTTTTTAGTTTGATAAAGTTTTATATATGCGTAGTGCACCATCATTTAGGTGAATTTTTTTTTAAAACATGTAACTTATTTTCATGAAATTATTTTATATTATCTATAAATATAAATATTTTCATAATTCTTTTAAAATATGTGTCTCCATACACACATGCAATTTTTTAAACAAACCTAAACAAGCATAAAAGTCAAAAACAAGAGGAAAAGGCGCAATAAAATATGTGAATAGCGTAACAGGTTTGACCTTTGGTATGATAGCGTCAACAATGGGAAAATTAATATACTTTTTATTGCTTTTGCTCTAGGATTGATTTTTTAATTTAATATAAGACAAATTTAATTGAAGGTCAAAAAAAAATAGTATTAATTATATAAATTTGACCCGGTGTACCTGTCCATTTTTAATGGCGAATCAATTGTTTTCGACATGATCCTAAAATTATTATTATTATCAAATGGAATATCTGCGTAAGCGTGTCGATGTGTATTCCATTTGTATCTATAACAAAATCTTTTGAAATATTATTTCTACGTATTATTCAAAATTTGAGTGCTTGGGCATTTAGCTTTTACCAATTTTTTGATTTTCCTACATTAATCCTCTAGTAGAATGATCATTCAAAATTTCAAATTCCCACACATTTTAGCTTTTTGAGTAACACTTTGTGTATTGCACCAATTACCTGAATGCAATTAATTGAAATTGATTAGCCCTTAATCTAAACCATGAACCTAAACCTTAATATGAGCAGGCAAATTGGCCCCAAGGTCGGGTGAATATGAAAACGCTGGCCGGGCAGGGTTAAAAAAAAACTAGACCCTAAACTACAAATCATGAACTCAAAAGCCTAACTATGGTCGTTGGATCCGGATGAGCGGCCAAACTACTGGAAATAGGATAAAAACTGAAACAAAAAAAAGCTGAAAAATAAAATAATAAATTAAAAAAACTGAAAAAAAAAAAAAAAAAATTGATTGGTGCGAATAGTACATAGGAAAATTTGCTAACTTTTACCCATTAATTCGGCCATTCTCTAATAATAAAATGATAACGTCGTAATATTGCGTTTGAGATACGATTTCTGTCGATTTTTACGTGAGTACCGGTGTCATGTTTATGAAAAAAAATTTGTCGTTTATCTACAATTGAATATATGCTCATATAGCATAAATGTGAATCAAAATAAATTAGTTGGATTCAAAATTATAATTATGTCTTATCCGACCAATCCCGCAAAGTAAATAGGATCTTATTCATTTGACCATAATTTATAATTTGAAACAAGATAGCCCCCTAAAATGAGCAGATGGACCCTAAAACATGCAGGAAAAGTAAATGAGAAATCGATGGGTAAGGTGACTCATGGTATAGCAATAACAGCTACCCTCATCAACTTTCTCGACCCATCCACGTCCTTCACTGGGCCCCATCTTTTATTAGTCTTCATCCTTATCCTCTTTCAATAAACAAATAAAAATATCTTCTTCCAAGATTTCCTCTAATTTCTCCACCAATTTTCCTACAACCACCAATTTTCGCGTACACTCAATCTGATATCGACTTTCTCAGCTTTAATAAATATTATTATAATTTTTTAATAAAGTTAAATTTCTTTTCTATCATAATCTTTTATCTTTATCAACTGTATCATAAAAATCTTTCTTTCATTTATGTCACCAATTTTTGATTGTTCGTTTTTTTATAAATAGTCGTCTAATTATGACTTTTAATATTATTTAATATTATTATTTATATAAAAATATTGGCTTTCTGGCGAATTTAATCTTATTATTTCTCTCAATCGAACCAGCTTTCTACATCGTTTTAATCTTTATTATTTTTTCTTTTTTTAATTTTTATATACATAGTAGCGAATAATAAAAAAATAGGGCGGAAGGAGTAATAAATAAATTTTTTTATAAACTCCAAATACACAATAATATAGTAGTCAATATTCAGGACGAAGAAGTAATAATTTAGTGTGTTGTAATCAATGTTTACAAAAGCGGGGTTGAACAGTAAGTTCCTTAAGTTGAGCCGAGAATCGGTAAATAACCGGTTAAAAAACTGCTATATAATGGTTTCGAGGTTGAATCGGGTTAGGCAAATTCAAATTAAGGTTATTTGGAAAAAATCGTTTTTTTTTTTAAAAAAAAATTTAAATTATTAATTTATATTAAATATTTAAAATTTTAAATCTATATTATATTTTTTGCAACACTTTTGATGTGGGATAAATGTATGAGGTAAAACAAAATTTATAAAATATGATATAAAAAGTTAAAAATATATATTTAAATTTTTTGTAGGTGTATATTTATTTTGTTTTTTTATTTAAATATAAAAAAGCGATTGAATCGTAGGTTGAGGCGATTGAAGCCCAGGTTGGCAAATTGGCCAGGTGATCATGGGTTCGATAATTGGTTCGGTTATGAAAACATTGGTAGTAATAGTTGGAGTGGAAATAGACATAAAACCTTGGAAAAGAGGAACTAATTAAATAAAGTAGATATTTCAGCTAAAAACCTTCTATTTATATCCATGTAGCCACCTATACATTATCGCTCACTCTCACTCCATCACACTAATTCTAATAGGAACTCATACTGATACTATTCACAGGACAGAAAAGCAAGAAAATGGTGCTTTTGGAACACCTGTGGGACGACGTCGCAGCGGGTCCTATGCCGGAACGTGGCCTCAAACACCTCAAGAAGACTTACACCAAGCCTTTGAACATCAAAAGGTAACCTATATATATAGCTAACTAATTCATTCAAATTTTTAAGTGTGTTTATTTAAGTTAATTTCTTACTTTTGTATAATTATTATTTAATTTAGAGGTGGGAGAGAAGTAGTGCAAGTACCAGAGGTCTCTGTCGATGCCGGCGAGTCCGGGGACGCCAGGGGACGGAGGACATAAATCGCCGACAGGGGCGCGTAAGAACAACGATGTGGCGGGCGTGTTCACCCAGGAAGCAACATAGCCACCAAGCGTCGGGCTAGTGCTTCGATAATCCACAGCCCAACTCCCCACTGTTTATGACTGGTATACTTTTTTTTCTTTTTCTTTTTATGGTATTTTTAATTTTTTTTGGCAATTTTGTATGTATCAGGCAAAAATTGCTTCGATAATCCACAGCCCAACTCAAGTATAATATTTTTTTTTTTTTATTAATGTAACTTGTCTAATTAATGCAATTTCATGTTCACCGTATGTACTAAATTAATTTGGTGCAATTTAATTTAATTTTAGGAGCTTTTTTTAAAAAAAATTTAGTTTTTTTGTCTGTATTAAATTAATTTGGTACAATTTAATTTTAGAACTCTTTTTTTTAAATTTTAGTTTTTTTTTTCATTTTTACTTTGTTTTTAACTTTAATTTCAATTTTTTTTCCCCGACACAAGCTCAAATTCGATCGGAGTAGTTTAAATTCGATTCGATTGAGTGATTAATTTATAAAGTAGAATAAATATGATTTAGGGTCATTATTTAATATTTATAGTGTCGATGCTTCATCCAAATTGAAATTAAATTCATTTGCGTCAATTGCATCAAATTCAAATTGAATTTAATTGCATTTTGTGTAAATGGTACACAGCAGTCACTCTTAATTAATTTATTTACATTAAAACGCTCTATTTGTTTTTCGTGCACACCTATTTTTTATATAAATAAATATATTTTAATATAATAAATTATATATTTTTTAAAATAATATATTTGAATTGCACCGATTGACATATTTTTTATTTTATTTATGAGATTAATTATTTTTAGTGGTATTTTACTTTCTATGATGGGATTTATTTAAGTTTGTGGAGTTAATAATTTTCAATTGATTTGTAGGCTCTACAGTGGGGACACCAGGAGCAAACACAAGTAAAGTTTTGGGGGTAGCCGGAGACTGCCGCCGGCTGCGGTGGCGGCCGGCAGGTGCATGTAAATAGTGTCGCAGTATGGTTTAATCTACGTATGAGTTTGTGGGGATTTTTATATCAGTTTCGTATGACTATACTCTAATTAAGTAATGGTGGTTGGTAATATGTATTGTCTAAATTCAAGAGAAGAGGCCTCGTTTTAACGGTGTAGATTTGTTTGAATCATCATCATGTGCAATAAAATAAGTTGGATCCGAAGTTTGTCCGTTTCTGTTGATATTTGGATAATATCTTGTTGATACTTATCTTGGTAAGAATAAGACAAAAGTACGTTATTAAAAAATGAGTTGGTTTTCTGATCGTAATTTTAATATTTATCCGCTAAGGTCTAATAATTTTCCGTGTATAATTAAGATGGATTAAGTTTTTTCGATTAAAAAAAATGTTTAT
>JBBCBC010000181.1:0-100000 GCA_037126765.1 Stenogyne calaminthoides
GTGATTATGAAATGGATCAAACAGATAACAAGTAATAAATATGAAGATGCGCTGTGAGTTTGGTTACCCAGTTCATCTTTTGAATAAGACTACGCCTGGGGGCGCCCAAGCCAGGAGTATTTCACTATATTTTCTGCCTAAAGTACTAGAATTTTCGTGTCTTTACAATGAGAGTTACATGTTGTATTTATAGACCTGAAACTAGGGTTTTTCTCCTTCTTGGGCTTCTCTTAGCGGGCTTGCCAAGCTTCTGCCGCCAAATCTAGGGTTTCCTCGGCTGAATCCGTAATTTCCGCATCCGAATACACTTACCTTGCTCACCCCGCGATATCTGCGCTCAGTTATTCGTATATTTACCAATTACAGCCGCTGGAGGTCGCTTCTGGCTTGCAGCCTTCCTCAAGGTAGATGGCGACCTTCTTCTCCTCAAACCGATGTGCGACCTTCTCTGCTTCAGGAGGAAGTCGTTCTACGACCTCCCATTTCCATCAAAGTCGTTTCTATTGACTACTTCACCAAGTAGGAATATTCCATGGTACAACAATAGCTTATTCCCAATGGCCACAAGGCCTTCGAACTAGCCAACCCGATCGATGTACTATGAACGAAACCGCATGCGTTGCTACCAGCGTGAATCCCCCATTGCATCCCCTTCCGAAAATCCCACATTTTTATAATCGGCGCTCCACTAGTGCTCGACCAGCACTCCGTTGGTGCTCCGTCGGTGCTCTACACGCATCGTCCTCACCCAGCCACACGGATGAGCTGGTTACCCGATCGAGGCTACTCAGCATGAAACCCGCAAGCATTTCGCGGGCGAAATGCACCGGGGGATTGGCGCAGGGCACCGCATGACTCGTTCGCCCATCCGGCACTCAGCGGATATAGCCTATGCCAGATGGCCACAAGGCCTTAGAATTAGCCAACTCGCTCGGCTTACGAGGCTCGAAACCGCATGCATTGCTACAAGCTCGAATCCCCCATTGCATCCCCTTCCAAAATTCCCATATTTTTATAGTCGGTGCTCCACTAGCGCTTGACCGGCGCTCCACTGGTGCTCCATTGGTGCTCTGTCGGTGCTCAGCCCGCATCGTCCGCACCCGGCCACAGGATGAGCTGGTCACTTGATCGAGGCTACTTGGCACCATAAGCATTTCACGGGCGAAATGCACCGGGGAATTTGGCGTGGGGCGCCACATGACTCGTTCGACCATACGGCACTCAGCGGATATAGCCTATGCCAGATAGCCACATGGCCTTCAAACTAGCCAACCCGCTTGGCATACTAGGCAAGAAACTACATGCGTTGCTTCCAGCGCGAATCCCCCGTTGTATCCCCTTTCGAAAATCCAACATTTTTATAGTCGGCGCTCCACTGGTGCTCCTTTGGCGCTTCGTCAAAGCTTCGAACGCATCATCCGCACTCAGCCACATGGATGAGTTGGTCACCTGATCGAGGCTACTCGGCACAAAATCTGCAAGCATTTCGCGGGCGGAATGCACCGGGGGATTTAGCGCGGGGCGCCGCATGACTCGGTCACCCATCCGGCACTCAGCAGATATATAGCCTATGCCCGATGGCCTCAAGGCCTTCGAACTAGCCAACCCGCTCTGCTTACTAAGCACGAAACCGCATGCATTGCTACCAGCTCGAATCCCCCGTTGCATCCCCTAATGAAAATCCCACATTTTTATAGTCGCCCCTCCAATAACGCTCCGTAGGTGCTCCATTGGCGCTCCATTGGTGCTCCGCCTGCATCGTCCACACCTGGCCAAACGGATGAGCTAGTCACCCGATCGAGGCTACTCGGCACAAAACCCACAAGCATTGCACGAGCAGAATACACCAGGGGATATAGCGCGGGGCACCGCATGACTCGTTCGCCCATACGGCACTCAGTGAATATAGCCTATACCCAATGGCCACAAGGCCTTCAAACTAGCCAATCCGCTCGACTTACTAGGCACGAAACCGCATGAGTTACTATCAGCGTGAATCACCCATTGCATTCCCTTCCGAAAATCCCACATTTTTATAATTGGCGCTCCACTAGTGCTCGACCAGCGCTCCACTAGCGCTCCGTTGGCGCTCCGTCGATGCTCTGCACGCATCGTCCTCACCCAGCCACACGAATCCCTTATTGTATCCCCTTCCAAAAATCCCACATTTTTATAGTCGGTGCTCCACTGGCGCTCCGTCGGCGCTCCACTGGCACTCCTCCTGCATCGTCCACACCCAGCCAGACAGATGAGCAGGTCACCCGATCGAGGTTACTCGGCACAAAACCTGCAAGCATTGCACTGGTGGAATGCACTAGGAGTTTTGGCATGGAGCGCCGCATGACTCATTCGCCCATCCGGCACTCAGCGGATATAGCCTATGTCCGATGGCTAAGAGCCATAGAACTAGCCAACGCGCTCGTCTTACTATGCACAAAAATGCATTCTTGCTACCAGCACGAATCCCCCGTTGCATCCCCTTCTAAAAATCCCACATTTTTAAAGTCGGCACTCTACTGGCGCTGCATCGGTGCTCCACCTGCATCGTCCACACCGGCCACACTGATGAGTTGGTCACCCGATCGAGGCTACTCAGCATGAAACCCGCAAGCATTGCACGGGCGGAATGCACCAGGGGATTTGGCGCAGGGCGCCGCATGACTCATTCCCGCATCCGGCACTCTGCGGATATAGCCTATGCCCGATGGCCTCAAGGCCTTCGAACTAGCCAACTCGCTCGTCTAACTAGGCACGAAACTACATGCGTTGCTACCAGCGTGATTCCCCTATTATATCCCCTTCTGAAAATCCCAAATCTTTATAGTCGGCGCTCCACTAGCACTCCACTGGCGCTCCAACGGTGCTTCGCCGGTGCTCCACTGGCGCTATGCCTGCATCGTCCACACATAGCTATACGGATGAGCTAGTCACCCGATCGAGGCTACTCGGCACAAAACCCACAAGCATTTTGCGGGCGGAATACACAGGGGGATTTGGCGTGGTGCGCTGCATGACTCGTTTGCCCATACGGCACTCAGCGGCCCGCTCGGGTTACTATGCACGAAACCACATGAGTTGCTACCAGCGCGAATCCCCCGTTGCATCCCCTTTCAAAAATCTAACATTTTTATAGTCGGTGCTCCACTAGCGCTCGACCAGCGCTCTACACGCATCATTCGCACCCGGCCACATGGATGAGATGGTCAACCAATTAAGGCTACTTGGCATAAAACCCACAAGAATTTCGAGGGCGGAATGCATCGAGGGATATAGCCTATGCCCGATGGCCTCAAGGCCTTCGAACTAGCCAACTCGCTCGGCTTACTAGGCACGAAACTACATGCGTTGCTACCAGCAAGAATCCCCCGTTGCATCCCCTTCCAAAATCCCATATTTTCATAGTCGGCGATCCACTAGCGCTCCACTGGTGCTCCGTTGGTTCTCCACTGGCGCTCCGCCTACATCATCCACACCCGGCCACATGGATGAGCTGGTCACCAGATCAAGGATACTCGGTATGAAACCCGCAAACATTTCACGGGTGGAATGCACAGGGGGGATTTGGCGCGGGGTGCCGCATGACTCTTTCTCCCATACGGCACTCATCGGATATAGCCTATGCCCGATGGCGACAAGGCCTTCAAACTAGCCAACCCGCTTGGATTATTAGGCACGAAACCGCATGCGTTGCTACCAGCGCGAATCCCCCGTTGTATCCCCTTCCAAAAATCCAACATTTTTAAAGTCGACGCTCCACTAGCGCTCGACCAGAGCTCCGCAAGCATCGTCTGCACCAGGCCACACGGATGAGCTAATCACCCGATCGAGGCTACTCGACCTAAAACCCACAAGCATTTTGCGGGCGGAATGCACCGATTTGGCACATAGCACCACATGACTCGTTCGCCCATCTGGCACTCGGCGGATATAGCCGATTCCCGATGGCCTCAAGGCCTTCAAACTAGCCAACTCGCTCGGCTTACTAGGCACGAAACTACATGCATTGCTACCAGCGCGAATCCTTGTGCATCCCCTTCCTAAAATCCCACATCTTTATAGTCGGCGCTCCACTGGTGCACAGATGGCGCTCTGCTGGCGCTCCACCTACATCGTCCACACCCAGCTACGTGGATGAGCTGGTTTCCCGATCGAGGCTACTCGGCACAAAACCCACAAGCATTTCGCAGGCGGAATGCACCGAGGGATTTGGCGCGTGGTGCCGCATGACTCGTCGCTCATTCGGCACTCAGCGGATATAGCCTCTGCCTGATGGCCTCAAAGCCTTCGAATTAGTCAACTCACTCGGCTTACTAGGCACAAAACTACATGCGTTGCTACCAGCGCAAATACCCTGTTGCATCCCCTTCCAAAAATCCCATATTTTTATAGTCGACGCTCCACTGGCGCTCCGTCGGTGCTCCACTAATGCTCCATCGGCACTCCGCCTGCACCGTCCACACCTTGCCACATGGATGAGCTGGTCACGCAATTGAGGCTACTCGGCACAAAACCCACAAGCATTTCGCGAGCGGAATGCATCGGGGGATTTGGTGCGGGGCGCCGCATGACTCGTTCGCCCATACGGAACTCAGCAGATATAGCCTATACCCGATGGCCACAAGGCCTTCAAACTAGCCAACCCACTCGAATTACTAGGCACGAAACCGCATGTGTTGCTACCAGCATGATTCCCCTGTTGCATCCCCTTCCAAAAATCCCATATTTTTATAGTCGGCGCTCCACTAATTCTCCACTGGTGCTCCGTCGGCGCTCCACTGGTGCTCCATCGATGCTCTGCCTACATCGTCCACACCCGGCCACACGGATGAGCTGGTCACCAGATCAAGGTTACTCGATATGAAACCCGCAAGCATTTTGCGGACGGAATGCACCGGGGGATTTGGCGCGGGGCGCCACATAACTCGTTCGCCCATACAGCACTCAGCGGATATAGCCTATGAATGATGGCCACAAGGCCTTCGAACTAGCAAAATCGCTCGGGTTACTAGGCATGAAACCGCATGCGTTGCTACTAGCGTGAATCCCCTGTTGCATCCCCTTCCAAAAATCCCATATTTTTATAGTCGGCGCTCCACTGGTGCTCCGTCGGCGCTCCGCTGGTGCTGCGTCGGTGCTCCACTGGCGCTCCATCGGCACTCTGCCTACATCGTCCACACTCGGCCACACGGATGAGCTAGTCACCAGATCAAGGCTACTCGGTATGAAACCCGCAAGCATTTTGCGGGCGGAATGCACTGGGGGATTTGGCGTGGGGCACTGCATGACTCGTTCTCCCATACGACACTCATCGGATATAGCCTATGCTCAATGGCCACAAGGCCTACAAACTGGCCAACCCGCTCATATTATTAGGCATGAAACCGCATGCATTGCTACCAGCGCGAATCCCCCATTGCATCCCTTTCCAAAAACCCAACATTTTTATAGTCGGCACTCCACTGTCGCTCGACCAGGCCACACGATTGAGCTGGTCACCCGATCGAGGATACTCGACATAAAACCTGCAAGCATTTCGTGGGTGGAATGCACCGAGGTATTTGGCGCATAGCACCGCATGACTCGTTCGCCAATCTAGCACTTAGTGAATATAGCCTATGCCCGATGGCCTCAAGGCCTTCGAACTAGACAACTCGCTCGGCTTTCTAGGCACAAAACTACATATGTTGCTACCAGCGCGAATCCTTGTGCAGCCCCTTCCGAAAATCTGACATCTTTATAGTCAGCGCTCCATTTGCGCTCCGCCAGAATCATCCACACCCGGCTACACGGATGAGCTGGTTTCCCGATCGAGGCTACTCGGCACAAAACCCACAAGCATTTTGCGGGCAGAATGCACTGGGGGATTTGGCACTGGTAGCCGCATGACTCGTTCGCTCATTCGGCACTCAACGGATATAGCCTATGTCAGATAGCCTCAAAGCCTTCGAACTAGTCAACTCACTCGGCTTACTAGGCACAAAACTACATGCGTTACTACCAGCGCGAATATCCCGTTGCATCTCCTTCCAAAAATCCCATATTTTTATAGTCGGCACTCCACCAACGCTCCATTGGCGCTCCACGGTGCTAGACTAGCGCTCCATCAGCGCTCCGCCTGCATCGTCCGCACCCGGCCACATGGATGAGCTGGTCACCCAATCGAGGTTACTCAGCATAAAACCCACAAGCATTTCGCGAGCGAAATGCATCGGGGGATTTGGTGCAGGGCGCCACATGACTCGTTCACCCATACGGCACTCAGCGGATATAGCCTATGCCCGATGACCACAAGGTCTTCAAACTAGCCAACTCGCTGGGATTACTAGGCATGAATCCGCATGCGTTGCTACCAGTGTGACTCCCCCGTTGCATCCCCTTTAGAAAATCCCATATTTTTATAGTTGGCGCTCCACTAACGCTCCACTGGTGCTCCGTCGGTGCTCCACTGGCGCTCCATCGGTGCTCCGCCTACATCGTCCACACCCGGCAACACGGATGAGCTGGTCACCAAATCAAGGCTACTCGATATGAAACCCGCAAGCATTTCACGGGCGGAATGCAACGCGATATTTGGCGTGGGGCGCCACATGACTCGTTCGCCCATACGGCACTCAGAGGATATAGCCTATGAACGATGGCCACAAGGCCTTCGAACTAGCCAACTCACTCGGCTTACTAGGCACGAAACCGCATGCGTTCCTACCATCGCGAATACCCCGTTGCATCCCCTTACAAAAATCCCATATTTTTATAGTTGGCGCTCCACTGGCGCTCCATCGGTGCTCCACTGGCGCTCCATCGGCGCTCCACCTGCATCGTCCACACCCGGCCACACGGATGAGTTGGTTACCCAATCGAGGCTACTCAACACAAAACCCGCAAGCATTTCGCGAGAGGAATGCACCGGGGGATTTGGTGCGTGGCACCACATGACTCGTTCGCCCATACGGCACTCAGCGGATATAACCTATGCCCGATGGCTACAAGGCCTTCAAACTAGCCAACCTGCTCGGATTACTAGGCACGAAACCGCATGATATGCTACCAGCGTGAATCCCCTGTTGCAGCCCCTTCCAAAAATCCAACATTTTTATAGTCGGCGCTCCACAAGCGCTTGACCAGTGCTCCACTGGCGCTACATTGGTGCTCCGTCAGTGCTCCGCACGCATCGTCCGCACCAGGCCACAAGGATGAGTTGGTCACCCGATCGAGGCTACTCAACATAAAACCCGCAAGCATTTCGCGGGCAGAATGCTCCGAGGGATTTGGCACTCAGCGGATATAGCGTATGCTCGATGGCCACAAGGCCTTCAACTAGCCAACTCGCTCAGCTTACTAGGTATGAAACTACATGCGTTACTACCAGCGTGAATCCCCGGTTGCATCCCCTTCTAAAAATTCCACATCTTTATAGTCGGAGCTCCACTAGCACTGGCGCTCCGACGGCACTCCTTCGGCACTCCACTGGTGCTCCGCCTGCATCGTCCACACTCGGCCACACGAATGAGCTGGTCACCCGATCGAGGCTACTCGGAACAAAACCCGCAAGCATTTCGTGGGCGTAATGCACCGGGGGATTAAGCCCGGGGCGCCACATGACTCGTTCGCGCATCCGGCACTCAGTGGATATAGCCTATGCCCGATGGCCGCAAAGCCTTCAAACTAGCCAACCCGCTCGGCTTACTAGGCATGAAACCACATACATTGCTACCAATGCGAATCCCCCATTCCATCCCCTTCCGAAAATCCCAAAATTTTATAGCCATCGCTCCACTAGCGCTCGACCGGCGCTCCACTAGCGCTCCGTCGGTGCTTCACCGGCATCGTCCACACCTAGCCATATGGATAACCTGGTCACCCAATCGAGGCTACTCGGTATGAAAATCACAAGCATTGCACAGGTAGAATGCACCGGGGGATCTGGCACAAGGTGCCGCGTGACTCGTTCGCCCATCCGGCACTCAGCGGATATAGCCTATGCCTGATGGCCTCAAGGCCTTCGAACTAGCCAACTCGTTCAGCTTACTTGGCATGAAACTACATGTGTTGCTACCAACGTGAATCCACCGTTGCATCCCCTTCCGAAAATCCCATATTTTTATAGTCGGCACTCCACTGGCGCTCCGTCGGCGCTCCACTGGCGCTCCATCAGCGCTCGCCTACATCGGCCACACCCGGCAACACGGATGATGTGGTCACCAAATCAAGGCTACTCGGTATGAAACCTGCAAGCATTTCGTGGGTGGAATGCACCGGGGGATTTGGCACGAGGCACCACATGACTCGTTCGCCCATACGGCACTCAGCGGATATAGCCTATGCCCGATGGCCACAATGGCTTCATACTAGCCAACTTGCTCGGATTACTAGGCACGAAACCGCATGCATTGCTACCAGCGCGAATCCCCTGTTGCATCCCCTTCCAAAAATCCAACATTTTTATAGTTGGTGCTCCATTAACGCTCGACCAGCGCTCCACTGGTGCTCCATTGGCACTCCGTCAGCACTCCGCACGCATCGTCCGCACCAGGCCACACGGATGAGCTGGTCACCCAATCGAGGCAACTGGACATAAAACCCGCAAGAATTTCGCGGGCGAAATGCTTCGAGGGATTTGGCGCATAGCGCCGCATAACTCGTTCGCCCATCTGGCACTCAGCGGATATAGCCTATGCCCGATGGCCTCAAGGACTTCAAACTAGCCAACTCGCTCGCCTTACTAGGCAGGAAACTACATGTGTTGCTACCAGCGCGAATCCCCCATTGCATCCCCTTCCGAAAATCCCACATCTTTATAGTCGACGCTCCACTAGCACTGGCATTTTGACGGCGCTCCACTAGCGCTCCGCCTGCATCGTCCACACTCGGCCACACGCATGAGCTGGTCACCAGATCGAGGCTACTCGGCACAAAACTTGCAATCATTTCACAGGCGGAATGCACCGGGGTATTTGGCGTGGGGCGCCGCATGACTCGTTTGCCCATACGGCGCTCAACGTATATAGCCTATGCCCGATGGCCACAAGGCCTTCAAACTAGCCAACCCGCTCGGATTACTAAGCACAAAACCGCATGTGTTGCTACCAGCGCAAATCCTCCATTAAATCCCCTTCCAAAAATCTAACATTTATATAGTCGGCGCTCCACTCAAGATCGGCGCTCGGCCGCGCTTCCATCGGGCGCTTCTGCCAGATCGTCCACACCTCGCCACACGTGATGAGTTGGTCACCGACGACGCTACTCAAAGACAAAACCAAAGAAGCATTTTGCGGGCGGAATGCACCAGGGGATTTGGCGCGAGGTGCCGCATGACTCGTTCGCCCATACGGTACTCAGCGGATATAGCCTATGCCCGATGGATGCAAGGCATTCGAACAAACCAACCCCCTCGGCTTACTAGGTATGAAACCGCATGCATTGCTACCAGCGCGAATCCCCCGTTGCATCCCCTTCCAAAAATCCCATATTTTTATAGTCGTCACACCACTAACGCTCGACCGGCGCTCCACTGGCTCTCCACCTACATCATCCGCACCCGGCAACACGGATAACCTGGTCACCCGATCAAGGCTACTTTGTACAAAAACCACAAGCATTGCACAGGCGGAATGCACCGGGGGATTTGGCACAGGGTTCCGCATGACTCGTTTGCCCATCCGGCACTCAGCGGATATAGCCTATGCCCGATGGCCTCAAGGCCTTCGAACTAGCCAACTCGTTCGGCTTACTAGGCAAGAAACTACATGCATTGCTACCAACGCGAATCCCCCATTCCATCCCCTTCCAAAAATCCCATATTTTTATAGTCGGCACTCGACTAATGCTCCACTAGCGCTCCGTCGGCGCTCCACTGGCGCTCCATCAGTGCTCCGCCTACATCGGCCACACCCGGCCACACGGATGAGGTGGTCACAAGATCGAAGCTACTCAGTATGAAACCCGCAAGCATTTCGTGGGTGGAATTCACCGGGGGATTTAGCACGGGGCGCCGCATGACTCGTTCGCCCATACGGCACTCAGAAGATATAGCCTATGCCCGATGGCCGCAAGGCCTTCATACTAGCCAACTCACTCGGATTACTAGGCATGAAACCGCATGTGTTGCTACCAGCGCGAATCCCCCTTTTCATCCCCTTCCAAAAATCCAACATTTTTATAGTTGGTGCTCCATTAGCGCTCGACCAGCGCTCCACTGGAGATCCGTTGGCGCTCCGTCAGTGCTCCACACGCATCGCCCGCACCAGGTCACATGGATAAGGTGGTCAACCGACCGAGGCTACTCGACATAAAACCCGCAAGCATTTCGCGGGCGGAATGCACCGAGGGATTTGGCGCATAGCGCCGCATAACTCGTTCGCCCATCCAACACTCAGCGGATATAGCCTATGCCCGATGGCCTCAAGGCCTTTGAACTAGCCAACTCGCTCGCCTTACTAGGCAGGAAACTACATGCGTTGCTACCAGCGCGAATCCCCCATTGCATCCCCTTCCAAAAATCACACATTTTTATAGTCGTCACACCACTAACGCTCGACCGGTGCTCCACTGGCGCTCTACCCACATCGTCCGCACCCGGCCACACGGATAACCTGGTCACCCAATCGAGGCTACTTCGTACAAAAACCACAAGTATTGCGCAGGTGGAATGCACCGAGGGATTTGGCATAGGGTGCCGCATAACTCATTCGCCCATCCGGCACTCAGCGGATATAGCCTATGCCCGATGGCCTCAAGGCCTTCGAACTAGCCAACCCGCTCGGCTAACTAGGCACGAAATCGCATGCATTGCTACCAGTGTGAATCCCCGTTGCATCCCCTTCCTAAAATCCTACATTTTTATAGTCGTCACACCACTGACGCTCAACCGGCGCTCCACTGGTGCTCCACCCGCATCGTCCGCACCCGGCCACATGAATAACCTGGTCACCCGATCGAGGCAAACTTGGTACAAAAACCTCAAGCATTGCGCAGGCGGAATGCACCGGGGGATTTAGCACAAGGTGCCGCATGACTCGTTCGCCCATCCGGCACTCAGCGGATATAGCCTATGCCCGATGGCATCAAAGCCTTCGAACTAGCAAACTCGTTCGTCTTACTAGGCACGAAACTACATTCGTTGCTACTAGCGTGAACACCCCGTTGCATCCCCTTCCAAAATCCTATATTTTTATAGTTGGAGCTCCACTAACGCTCAACTGACACTCCATAGGCGCTCCACCGGTGCTCCATCGGCACTCCGCCTACATCGTCCACACTCGGCCACACGGATGAGCTGGTCACCAGATTGAGGCTACTCGGTTTGAAACCCGCAAGCATTTTACGGGCAGAATGCACAGGGGATTTGGCGCGGGGCACCGCATGACTCGTTTACACATACGGCACTTAGCGAATATAGCCTATGCCTGATGGCCAAAAGGCCATCATACTAGCCAACCCACTTGGATTACTAGGCACGAAACCGCATGCGTTGCTACCAGCGCAAATCCTCCAAAAATCTAACATTTTTATAGTCCGCGCTCCATTATTCGCTCGACCAGCGCTCCACTGGCGCTCCTTTGGCACTCCGTCAGCGCTCCACATGCAACGTCCTCACCAGGCCACACGGATGAGCTGGTCACCAGATCGAGGCTACTCAAAATAAAACCCACAAGCATTTCGCGGACGGAATGCACCGAGGGATTTGGCGAATAGTGTCGCATGACTAGTTCGCCCATCTGGCACTCAGCGGATATAGCCTATACCCGATGGCCTCAAGGCCTTTGAACTAGCCAACCCGCTCGGCTTACAAGGCACGAAACCACATGCATTGCTACCAGCGCGAATCCCCCATTGCATGCCCTTTCGGAAATCCCACATTTTTATAGTCGTCAGACCACTAACGCTCGACCGGCGCTCCACTGGCACTCCACCCGCATCGTCCTCACCCGGCCACATGGATAACCTGGTCACCCAATCGAGGCTACTTGGTACAAAAACCACAAGCATTGCGCAGGCAAAATGCACCGGGGGATTTGGCACAGGGTGCAGCATGACTCGTTCGCCCATCCGGCACTCAGCGGATATAGCCTATGCTCGATGACCTCAAGGCCTTTGAACTAGCCAACTCGCTCGCCTTACTAGGTAGGAAACTACATGCGTTGCTACCAGCGCGAATCCCACGTTGCATCCCCTTCCAAAAATCCCACATTTTTATAGTCGTCACACCACTAATGCTCGATCGGTTCTCCACCCGCATCGTCCGCACTCGACCACACGGATAACCTGGTCACCAGATCGAAGCTACTTGGTACGAAAACCAAAAGCATTGCGCAGGCGGAATGCACTGGGGGATTTAGCACAAGGTGCCGCATGACTCGTTCGCCCATCCGGTACTCAGCGGATATAGCCTATGCCCGATGGCCTCAAGGCCTTCGAATTAGTCAACTCGTTCGGCTTACTAGGCACAAAACTACATTTGTTGCTACTAGCGTGAATCTCCCGTTGCATCCTCTTCGAAAAATCCCATATTTTTATAGTCGGCGCTCCAGTAACGCTCAACTAGCGCTCCACTGGCGTTCCATCGGCACTCCGCCTACATCGTCCACACCCGGCCACACAGATGAGCTGGTCACCAGATCGAGGCTACTCGGTATGAAACCCGCAAGCATTTCACGAGTGGAATGCACCAGGGGATTTGGCGCGGGGCGCCGCATGACTCGTTCGCACATACGGCACTCAGCGGATATAGCCTATGCCCGATAGCCACAAGGCCCTCATACTTGCCAACCTGCTCGGATTACTAGGCACGAAACCGCATGCGTTCCTACCAGCGCAAATCCCCCATTACATCCCCTTCCAAAAATCCAACATTTTTATAGTCCGCGCTCCATTATCGCTCGATCTGCGCTCCACTGGCGCTCCGTTGGTACTCCGTCAGCGCTCCGCATGCATCGTCCGAGGGATTTTGTGCATAGCGCCGCATAACTCGTTTGCCCATCTGGCACTT
Source organism: Stenogyne calaminthoides (assembly GCA_037126765.1). Lineage (NCBI taxonomy): Eukaryota > Viridiplantae > Streptophyta > Magnoliopsida > Lamiales > Lamiaceae > Stenogyne > Stenogyne calaminthoides. The sequence goes on from JBBCBC010000181.1 coordinate 12,986, forward strand.
AGCGGATATAGCCTATGCCCGATGGCCTCAAGGCCTTCGAACTAGCCAACCCGCTCGGCTAACTAGGCACGAAATCGCATGCATTGCTACCAGTGTGAATCCCCGTTGCATCCCCTTCCTAAAATCCTACATTTTTATAGTCGTCACACCACTGACGCTCAACCGGCGATCCACTGGTGCTCCACCCGCATCGTCCGCACCCGGCCACATGAATAACCTGGTCACCCGATCGAGGCAAACTTGGTACAAAAACCTCAAGCATTGCGCAGGCGGAATGCACCGGGGGATTTAGCACAAGGTGCCGCATGACTCGTTCGCCCATCCGGCACTCAGCGGATATAGCCTATGCCCGATGGCATCAAAGCCTTCGAACTAGCAAACTCGTTCGTCTTACTAGGCACGAAACTACATTCGTTGCTACTAGCGTGAACACCCCGTTGCATCCCCTTCCAAAATCCTATATTTTTATAGTTGGAGCTCCACTAACGCTCAACTGACACTCCATAGGCGCTCCACCGGTGCTCCATCGGCACTCCGCCTACATCGTCCACACTCGGCCACACGGATGAGCTGGTCACCAGATTGAGGCTACTCGGTTTGAAACCCGCAAGCATTTTACGGGCAGAATGCACAGGGGATTTGGCGCGGGGCACCGCATGACTCGTTTACACATACGGCACTTAGCGAATATAGCCTATGCCTGATGGCCAAAAGGCCATCATACTAGCCAACCCACTTGGATTACTAGGCACGAAACCGCATGCGTTGCTACCAGCGCAAATCCTCCAAAAATCTAACATTTTTATAGTCCGCGCTCCATTATTCGCTCGACCAGCGCTCCACTGGCGCTCCTTTGGCACTCCGTCAGTGCTCCACATGCAACGTCCTCACCAGGCCACACGGATGAGCTGGTCACCAGATCGAGGCTACTCAAAATAAAACCCACAAGCATTTCGCGGACGGAATGCACCGAGGGATTTGGCGAATAGTGCCGCATGACTAGTTCGCCCATCTGGCACTCAGCGGATATAGCCTATACCCGATGGCCTCAAGGCCTTTGAACTAGCCAACCCGCTCGGCTTACAAGGCACGAAACCACATGCATTGCTACCAGCGCGAATCCCCCATTGCATGCCCTTTCGGAAATCCCACATTTTTATAGTCGTCAGACCACTAACGCTCGACCGGCGCTCCACTGGCACTCCACCCGCATCGTCCTCACCCGGCCACATGGATAACCTGGTCACCCAATCGAGGCTACTTGGTACAAAACCCACAAGCATTGCGCAGGCAAAATGCACCGGGGGATTTGGCACAGGGTGCAGCATGACTCGTTCGCCCATCCGGCACTCAGCGGATATAGCCTATGCTCGATGGCCTCAAGGCCTTCGAACTAGCCAACTCGTTCGGCTTACTAGGCACGAAACTACATTCGTTGCTACTAGCGCGAATCCCCAGTTGCATCCCCCTTCCAAAAATCCCATATTTTTATAGTCGGCGCTCCACTGGCGCTCCTTCGGCACTCAGCCTACATCGTCCACACCCGGCCACATAGATGAGCTGGTCACCAGATCGAGGCTACTCGGTATGAAACCCACAAGAATTTCATGGGCGGAATCCACCGGGCGATTTGGCACGGGGCGCCGCATGACGCGTTTGCACATACGACACTTAGCGGATATACCCTATGCCCGATGGCCACAAGGCCTTCATACTAGCCAAACCGCTCGGATTACTAGGCATGAATCCGAACGCGTTTCTAGCAGCATAAATCCCTCGTTGCGTCCCCTTCCAAAAATCCAATATGTTTATAGTCCGCGCTCCATTATAGCTCGACCAGTGCTCCACCAGTGCTCCATTGGCGCTCCGTCAGGGCTCTGCATGCATCGTCCACAGCAGGCCACACGGATGAGCTAGTCACCAGATCGAGGCTACTCGATATAAAACCCGTAAGCATTTCGCGGGTGGAATGCATTGAGGGATTTAGCGCATAGCGCCGCATGACTCGTTCGCCCATCTGGCACTCAGCGAATATAGCCTATGCCCGATGGCCTCAAGGCTTTCGAACTAGCAACCTCGCTCGCCTTAATAGGCACGAAACTATATGTGTTGCTACCAACGCAAATCCCCTGTTGCATCCCCTTCCGAAAATCCCACATCTTTATAGTCGGCGCTCCACTAGCACTGACATTCTGACGGCGCTCCACCGGTGCTCCACTAGCGCTCCGCCTGCATCGTCCACACCTGGCCACACGGATGAGCTGGTCACCCAATCGAGGCTACTAGGTACAAAACCTGCAAGCATTTCGCGGGCGGAATGCACCGGGGGATTTGGCGTGGGGCTTTACATGACTCGTTCGCCCATACGGCACTCAGCAAATTTAGCCTATGCCCGATGGCCGCAAGGCCTTCGAACTATCCAACCCGTCAGCTTACTAGGCACGAAACTGCATGCATTGCTACCAGCGCAAATCCCCCGTTGCATCCCCTTCCAAAAATCCCAAATTTTTATAGTCATCGCCCCACTAACGATCGACCGGCGCTCCACTGGTGCTCTATTTGCACTCCGTCATTGCTCCGCCTACATTGTCCACACCTGGCCACATGGATAACCTGGTCACCTGATCGAGGCTACTCGGTAAGAAAACCACAAGCATTACGTAAGCGGAATGAACTGGGGAATCTGGCTCAGGGTGCCGCATGACTCATTCGCCCATCCGGCACTCAGCGGATATAGCCTATGCCCGATGGCCTCAAGGCCTTCGAACTAGCCAATCTTTCGGCTTACTAGGAACGAAACTACATGTGTTGCTACCGACACGAATCCCCCGTTGCATCCCCTTCCAAAAATCCCATATTTTTATAGTCGGAACTCCACTAACTTGTTGTACCATGGAATACTCCAACCCATTGAAGCGATCGGTTGGAGTGACTTCGCTAGGAATCGGGAGGCTACAGAACGACTTCATTTGAGCCGAGACCGTCGCAGAGTGGTTTAGAAAGAAAATGGAGGTCGCGGGCGACTTTGGAGAAACCATAGGTCGGAAGCGACCTCACAGAGATATTCATGGTAAAGATATGGACAGTTGGGAGCATGGATATCACTGGACAAGTAAGGCAAGTGTATCCAGACGCGAAAATCATGGGTTGGCCAAGGAAACCCTAGTCCTGGCGGCTGGAGCTTCTGGAAGCCCATCGAAGGAAGCCCATGGAGAGCTGTAACGTATTTTCTTGTCTATAAATGTAATTTGTATCTTTCATTGTAAAGGGACGAAAACCTTAGAACCCTAGGCAGAAAATAAGCAATAAACACTCCTGGCTTGGGCGCCCCCAGACGTAGTCTTATTCAAAAGACAAACTGGGTAACCAAATTCGTGCATTGCTCATTATTGTTCGCTATTAATCTCTTTTATCGTTTGTTATCCTAAACTGATATTTCGGTATCAAACATTAGTGCCGTCTGTGGGAAAAATTTTCTATCGATTTGCTCAAAAATCCTCATGAGACCCATCTTTTGTCAATGGTGATCAACCAAGGTAACGCTACCAGAAACTAGATGGATCACCGCGACGGTATCGAGGCCTCCATGAGTTCACAGCGATCTCACCCCATCATCCCAGAGGCCACCCCCGACTGATGGAATCTCGTCTAGACACCAGAGGATGTGAAGGCCGTGTTAGCCATCCTCCACAAAAAATGCCTCGCTTTAGATGACGAGGACGAACAGCCACCGGTCAAGAAGGCGGAACACAATCCAAGAACTTCTAAGGGCAAAAACACCCTTGACGAAAAAGGGTGCTCCACAGGCCAATTGGCGTATGATCCGGCGAAGCACGCCATCATTCGGAATCGCAGGCTCCTGGAAAAACCGGTAGGATCGGGCAACGTGTTCGATCGACTTGGGGGGCAAGAGGCCCGGAAATCCCCTATGGCCATCGAAGACGAGGCGCACTCTTAGCCCCATCACGGAGACCAAGTGGAGCTAGACCTAGTTATGGCTCTAAATTTTCACCATGACGAGTTGCCGAGGGGGTCGGCAATTCACCAAGGCGATCCACGAGAGACCTACCCCCCCAAGGATCATCGCGATATTAAAATTGACGCGCTGGACAAGACGGTCCAGCGACTTCTCGAGTGGGTAGAGAACCAAAGTGGCCCGGCTGGAGCAGACCATAACCTCATCATCCCAGATTCTCCCCTCGGGACCACGGTCACATTGGCGCCCACTCAACAAAAAATCAACACGGCGGCTTTAGACCGCTACAGTGGGAGCACAGACCCAAGGGTCCACATGGCTAAGTACAACTCCTACATGGCCTCCATGGGCGCAACAGATGCCACTAAGTGCTGGCTGTTCTCCCTAACCTTGAGCGACCAGGTCCATCAGTGGTTCACTTCGCTGCCACCTTTCTCGGTGGAAACTTTCGAGCAACTCGCCAGGTTATTCCTGACCCACTTCACAGCCTTAGCACCGCGACCTGCGACCAGACAACAACTGATGAACACCCAACAGGGGGATAATGAGCTTGATCGATCCTACATCGAAAGGATCAACAAGCTCATACTTGAAGGAGATCCAATCATGGATGGGGCCAAAGTGCTAGGGGTCGTCTCCGGACTCAAAAAAGGAACCAAGTTGTGGCGACGCATGACCACCAAATACTCTGTCAGCTATAATGACTTCCGGAGATGAGCTAGTGACCTCATCCATGCTTCAGAACTTCTGGAATCAAGACTTTCTGACGATAGAGAGGTCGCAGAATCAAAGAAAAGCTCCAAGAAAACTGGCGGTCATTACAGAACACCGGGCAATTTCAAACCTTTTGAAGAAAACATCCCAGTGAAGCTGATGGAAGTGCTAGGTATGACGCCTGGGCACGTCTATAACCAGATCAGAGATCGAGAGTTACTCCTCCCACCTCGACCTACCAAGAACAAGGGAAAGGCAAACCCCAACAAGTATTGCCACTTCCACGAGCAAAATGGGCACCACATCAGCGAATGCAAGGACCTTCTCCCCCAACTTTGGAGGCTATACGAGGACGGGTTACTGGATGAATTTGTCAAGCGGCCTCAGAAGAACCAGGATCACACTCAAAGAGGTCGCCAGCAAGCAAACCCATCCCGACAGGCAGAACCAGCTCCGGGGAACGCCGACCAGGGGGAACGGCTAGTACCACCCATGCCAGAAGGCGCGGGAGGTCGGATCATACACACTCTATCCCCACTCGGGACGGTCGGGGGACATTCGGTGATCGGTTCGTCCAAAAGACGAATGACGGCTGAGATAAGAGAAATAGAGAATGCTAGGAAGATGGTGTTACCGGTCTTCGCTGTAGGAGAAGAGACTAGAACAATCGAGTTCAGCGAAAAAGACAAGGCCGGGATAGTCTATCCTAACATCAATCCCCTGGTAATCAAAGTCAATATCATGGGCACCACCGTGTGCCGTTTGCTAGTAGATTGAGGAGCCTTCTGCAACATCCTTTTCAAGAAAACCCTGGACCAGCTCGGGGACTACGACGCATACATCACCCCATGCAACCATGTCGTGAAAGGCTTTGGAGACGCAACTGTGAAGCCGACAGGAATGATCCGTCTAGCTGTGGAATTAATCTCCACCTTGAATGAAGAAGTTAGGGCCACTAGGCTTTTAGATTTTCTAGTTGTCGACCTCCCGAGCTCCTATAATGGATTCCTCGGGAGGCCATTTGAACACAAATTCGAGGCTGCGTCCTCAACTTTCTATTTCTGTGTAAAGTTTCCCACCAAGAGTGGGCTGGTCGGCACAGTCAAAGGTGACCAAGTTGATGCAAGGGGTTGTTTGATTTATTACTCGTCTCGTTTAAATTTCACACCAATATCTAGCAAACAAATACTTGTAATAGATAGTGAAAAGCAATGTGAAATTTTAAATAACAAGACAAACAGGAAAAGAAGTTGCGACGACCTTGATCCAAGGATGGGGCCCGAACCGGAAGAATTTCTACTCGAAGCAGAAATAGACAACCTGCGGTAGAATACCCCAAGGGCCATCCCGGGGGAAGACCTCGAGAAAGTCCAAGTAGACCCAGCCCGACCGGATCTTGAAGTAATCATAGGCTCCAAGATGTCGGACGACCTAAAGGGGGAAGTCATCGACTTTCTCAAAAAGAACCTAGATGTCTTCGCATGGTCGCACAAGGACATGGTGGGGATTGACCCAGAAGTCGCATGCCACAAATTGTTCATAGATCCAGCCCGAAAGCTGGTTGCCCATAAGAGGCAAAAGTTTGGCCTCGAGAAGTACGCGGAGTTGGCCGAGGAGGTGAAGAAATTATTGGAAAACAACTTGATCACACAAGCCCACCATCCCCAATGGGTGGTTAACGCCGTGTTGGTTAAAAAATTGAATAGAACCTGGCGGTTGTGCATCGACTTCACTGATCTCAGCAGCGCCTGTCCAAAAGATTTCTTCCTAATACCCCACATCGATCACCTGATAGACAACACAGCGGGCCACGAAATAATATCCTTCATGGACACTTTTGCAGGCTACCACAAAATAGCCATGTATGAACCAGACCGGCAACACACCTCGTTCTTGACGGAAAAGAACATCTATTGCTGGAATAGGATGCCCTTCGGCTTAAAGAACGCAGGGGCAATGTATCAAGGGTTAGTCAATCACATGTTTACCGACCTCATCGGCAAGTCGGTGGAAGTCTACGTGGACAACATAGTCGTCAAGATCCTGAGATCGAAAGACCACCTTACACATTTGGCGCAAACTTTCGACATCCTAAGAAAATTCAACATGCGACTAAACCCCCACCAAGAAATGCAATTTCGGAGTCGAGTCGGGAAAATTCTTTGGACATCTAGTGAGTAAGCGGGGGATAGAGGCGAACCCCACCAAATTCAAAGCCATATTGGACATGGGAGCACCTCGAAATGTAAAGAAAGTACAGAAACTCACAGGATGCCTGGCCGCCTTGAACCGGTTCATCTCCCGAATGGGGGACAAATGCAAGCCACTGTTCACCACAATCCAAAAAAAGTCAAAATTCGAAATCCAGGAAGCTTTTGACAAAATCAAAGCCTACTTAGCGGATGTAACCATTCTGTCGAAACCAGTTCCGGGGGAAAAACTTTTCCTATACCTTGCGGCTTTCGAAACGGCTCTGAGCGCAGTCCTTATTCGAGTGGAAAACAGGAATGAATTCCCAATTTACTTCATCAGCCAGACACTGGATGAGACGGATCAGCGATATTCGGCACTGGAAAAACTGGCATACGCACTAGTCATGAGCGTAAGAAAACTAAGGCCATATTTCTTTGACCATCAAGTCGAGGTCCTCACATCCACACCCCTGAGGAACATGTTACATCGACCAGACACATCGGGTCGATGCCTCAAATGGGCAATCGAGGTCGGACAATACGGAGTAACATATGCACCTCGACCTGCCATCAAAGCCCAGGCATTAGCCGACTTCATCGTGGAACTCACCTTCTCATCAAGGGCAGAAGATTCAAATGGCCCACCATGGGAACTGTACGTAGACGGGTCGGCAACCTCCTATAAATCAGGGGCCAGCTTGGTTTTAACAAGTCCAGAAGGAACGTCCTTCCAAAATGCCATCACCTTCAATTTTCCTTCAACCAACAATGAGGCCGAATACGAAGCACTCATTAGCGGCCTAGAAATGTCGATGGCCATGGGTGTCAAAAGACTGCAAGTCCACACAAATTCCTAACTCGTAGCCTACCAGGTATCGGGAGAATACGAGGCACGGGACGACAGGATGGCGGCCTACCAAGAGATCGTAAAGATGTTGTGCCAAAAATTAGAGCAACTTCATGTCAAATTGATCCCGAGAGAACAGAACTCGCGAGCCGATGCCTTAGCATGGCTAGCAACTTCCGAGGGGTCACCAGAAATGAAGGATGTCACCATCACGACATTATCCCACCCATCCACCGCACACACGAAGGTCGCGAACATAGAAACCCCAACATCGAGTTGGATGACACCCATCATTGATTACTTAACGACAGGTCTCTTTCTAACAGACAGGATCCTAGCTTGGCAACTATAATTACGAGTTGCAAGATACACAATGATCCAGAACGAGCTGTACAAGCATGGTTTTAGAATTCCCCTACTCCATTACATCACACCGGGAGAGGGGCAAGCGATCCTACGCAAAATACACGAAGGGGCATGTGGTAACCACACTGGGGGTGAATCGCTGGCCCACAAGATCACAAGACAAGGATACTTTTGGCCCACACTAAGGACCGACACCATCATCTTCGCCCACAAATGTCATAAGTGTCAAATCTATGCTCCTTCCATCAAAAGTGCTCCAGAGGAACTCGCAAGCATCCTCAATCCTTGGTCGTTCGTAAAGTGGGGGATAGATATCATTTTACCACTCCCAACAGCGCCGGGTTTGGTAAAAAACGCCCTGGTGGCAGTAGATTACTTTACAAAGTGGGCCGAAGCTGAAGCACTTGCAACCATAGATCAGAATCAAGTCATCAAGTTCATATGGCGGAATATCATCTGTAGATTTAGTTTACCACAAGCAATCATATCAGATAATGGTAAATAGTTCGACGCCCTCAAAATCGAGGTGTTCTTCAAGAAATGGAAGATCACAAAACTCTTTTCGACTCCATACCATCCACAGTCAAACGGACAGGTCGAGGTTGTGAACAAGATCATTAAACACACTCTCAAAGCCAAGATTGAGGGGGGCAAGGAAAAATGGGCTAACGAGCTCCCGGATGTTTTGTGGGCCTACAGAATGACCTGTAGAAATTCAACAGGAGAAACCCCTTGCTCACTAGCTTTCGGGACCGAGGCAGTCATACCCGTGGAAGTCAATTTCCCCAATCTTCACACAAGTCAAGTCCTGCCAAATGGGGCCTACGAGCTCGAAAGACCAGATGATCTCAGTACCCGTGGAACTCGACACATTGAGAAAATATTATCAATAGGTTGACACCTCTGTAATCGGCTATTTATCAACTACTTATCAATAATAATGTTATTTCTCCATTTCAAAGTTCCTGTGCAAAAACCAAAGGGATTATGTAAAGAAAACATAAACTACCCGAGGTACGACTTTCGACATACCGGAGGAAGAATCGACACCCCTTGAGGGGTGGCCTTCCCCAACTTTATAAGACGACAAGGACTAAGAAAACATCAAGTCGCAAAAGGAAATCAAGTCGACACAATAAAGGAATAAGGAAAAAAGGAAATTTCATTAATATTGGTGAAGTGGTCTGAAGGTCAGTACATTAAAATAAGCCCGAAGGCCAATACATCGAAAAAGAAAAAGAGTACAGCAAAAGTAAGTCAAAATGCTGCCTTCCCTCAGGGCCCCATAGGGGTTCCGCTCGTCCCCTCCACAATGTTCCCTTCCGCGGCCTCCAGCTGAAGAATCTCGGGAATCGACTCGGACCCCGGCTGGATACCCTCCAAATCGGGGACCGGGCGCACAATCCGGCTGGGATTAGCAAAAAAGGAAAGGTCGACACCCATGTCTTCCAAATCCTTTATCTCCAGAAGGAAGGTGGGGGCAGGAGGATAGTCGCGTACTTAATCGGACAACTCGGCCACAAAGGGGGGGAGATCACCAGCAGGATTTGCCCGGTGAAAGACCCGGATGGCCCCAACATAGGCCATCACATACGCGAAGTTAGCTTTGAGCTCCTCGGTCCTCTTGAAGTCGCCCTCCGTGGCGACCAGCACCCGCCCGGCCTCTGCCAGCTCGCCCTCCAGCCGAGTCACATTTGCCTTTTCGGCCCTCAACTCACCCTCAACCTCTGCCAGACGCCCCTCAGCGTCAGAAAGTCGCATGAGCAGATCAGAGTTGGAGGAATCCAGCCTCTCTTGAGCATCGGACGTGGAGACTAGCATCTTAGCCTGATCGGTTACCTGCGCCTACGACTTCTTCAGCTCCTCCAGCTCGGCCTCCAGCTGCACACTGGTCTTCTCCAGATAGAAGACCGCCTTCTGAGAATGGGCAAGGGCAAAATACAAGTTGCACGTCGCCTTCTGTCAACGAGCATTATTGTGGTCCGGTTGCGTCCATCCCCGGGTCAGATTCTGCAGACCCCTCCGGAGATAAGCGGGCCAGCTTTCGGGGACCCCAGCCAGGACGACATGGCTCGACCTCAGAAAGCTCAGGGCCTTGGGGCCGAATTTAAGCGGAGTGAGCTCCGGGCTACAAAAGAAAACTGGAAGTCGATTAAGCAGGGAAAGAATGGAAAAGGATTAGCAGAAGTCAGGAACTTACTCGCTGACATGGTCGGCATCCCAACCTAACCAAGAATCGTCCTCCGGATGACGATCCCCTGGGGAAGCGGAGGCGGGATGCGAGGACGGGCAAGGCTGTGACCTCCCGGTTCCCTGGTTGGTCTCATCCCTCGCTTTCTTCTGAGCGGGCTCGGAAGAGGGACCGGAAGGGGTCAAGCTCGGTGGAGGGGCGTCGGCAGCCACTACATGCTTCATCTGGCTCAGCACCGACTTCTTCCTGGAGGCCATGATCGTTGTGGAGGGCTGACGGCGGTAGACGGGAATGTCGGGATCTGCACATAAAAAAATCAGCCACAAAAAATGCCGTATAAAGAGAAGTCAAAAGGGTAAAAACAAGTACTCACAAGGGATATTCAAGTGGCGAGGGTAGGTGTAAAGACCAGCCTTTAACCGATTGAGCTCTGAGTTGAGGGCATTGAAGTTGCAAAGACTCGGGGCAGTATCGCAGACGACTTTGAAAACCTCTTGGAAATCCCAGTACAGGTCGGCGGTCGAGGGCGTAAACACTGTAAAAGAAAAAGAGAATTAGATTAGTACGACCTTGGAAGTATGAAAAGGAAAGTATACCATGTTCGACTCGACGCGCGTAATCCGTGGGAACCCGAATGGGCAGGGTACTCGAAGGGTCCACTTATTCCCAAGCACCCCCGACAAACCACCACTTCCGATGCCAGTCGACAACCTTGTTCGATATCCCACTTATGAGCTCCCGGCCCTTGCGAAGTCGTACGGCATTGTAGCCGCCGGCTTGAACGATTGGCAACATCACATAAGCGATCTCCCCAGGAGTCAGCATCCGGTTCAGCCCAGCCAACCCCAGAACGGTCATTGAAGAGATTATGTAGCTCTAACCGTTCGGGGTAATCTGGGTGAGGCCTTGATTCCAAGCCGCCAGCAGGTGAGAAATCGCCGGATGAAGGGGAAATGAATACCCACCTTCATTGTGTGCTCATTAACCGCAATCATCCCTGGAGGCGGCTGGTCGGCACTCTCGTCGGAGGTCGCCCCACAAAAATGCACGTCTCAAGGCACTTTATACAAACGACGGAGGGAGCGCACGTGCCTGTTGGATAGAACCGACCTGTATTTCGACAGGTCGGAGGCCATATACTCAGAACGAACTGACTTTCTGTATGCACGTTCAGGTCGCTTATATGGAGCCTCGGCCGAGTAAGAGTGATAGTCGAAAGCCCGCTCGTAGGCCCCGTAATCCCAAGTCGGAGCCGAGGTGCCGGCAGGTTATTCTCGTTCTGGTACGGCGGGGCGAAAGGTACCAATGTCCAATGGAGGGAGATGAGTGATATCCTCCAGTTCTTGTAAGAATCGCTCATCAACACCTTCAGTGTCCCGAAAAATAAGCCGGATACCCATGGACGAAGACCCACCTTCGTGGCCGACGGCAGAACCAGAGCCGGGTTGTTGCTGGAGATGAGTTATCATGACATTGTCCTCTTCTGGGGACGAAGGAACTGTAGGGCTAGAAATAATCGGTGTCGAAGGATCAGAAGCCATGAAGAGAGAACTAGAATGGAAAGATTACCTGAATGTTCTCGTCAGAAACTCGGAGGTTGGCCGGAGACGAAACACTTGGATCCAGAGAAGGTTTTGAGCTGCGCGAGAAGGGGGAAATGGAAACAAGTACAAAGACCTAGCTCTTTTTATAGAAGGAGATGGGGGTTAAAGTGCAATAAAGACATATGTCGGACCCCCCCCGAAGAATCAAAGTCGCGCAGGTCGCGCGTAGTCTACACCGCGGTCACCGATTGAAGAGGCTTGCGGCGCATGACCTCATCCGCCTGCAACATCATCATGGCGAACCCATCAAATCTCACATGGATCGACGCAACGGTCCACCTTCCCGAGGTTAACCAGACATCGCGGGAACGTGTTCCGAGGTCGACCCGCCACAAGTCGATCGATTTACGAGTTAAGCCTATATCCCGATCCGGCACGTGACCTTGACTTGAGGGACAATTGTTGTACCAAGGAATAATCCAACCCGGCGAAGTGATCGGTTGGAGCAACTTTGCTAGGAATCGGGAGGCCTCAGAACTACTTCGTTTGAGCCGAGAAGGTCATAGAACGGTTTGGAAAGAAAATGGACCTCGTGGGCAACTTTGGATAAACCACAGGTCGGAAGCGACCTCAGAGGGATATTCATGGTAAATATACGGACAATTGGGAGTGCAGATATCGCGGGATAAGCAAGGCAAGTGTATCCAGACGCAGAAATCGCGGGTTGGCCAAGGAAACCCTAGTCCTGGTGGCTAGAGCTTCTGAAAGCCCATCGAAGGAAGCCCACGGAGAGCTGTAACCTATTTTATTGTCTATAAATGTAACTTGTATCTTTCATTGAAAGGGACCAAAACCTTAGAACCCTAGGTAGAAAATAAGCAATAAACACTCCTGGCTTGGGCGCCCCCAGACGTAGTCTTATTCAAAAGACGAACTGGGTAACCAAATTCGTGCATTGCTCAGTGTTGTTCGCTATTAATCTCTTTTATCGTTTGTTATCCGAAACTGATATTTTGGTATCAAACATAGCGCTCCACTGGCGCTCCATCAGCGCTCCGCCTACATCGTCCACACCCGGCCACACGGATGAGCTGGTCACCAGATTGAGGCTACTCGGTATGAAACCCACAAGCATTTCGCGGGCGGAATGCACCAGGGGATTTGGCGCGGGGCTCCGCATGACTCGTTCGCACATACGACACTCAGCGGATATAGCCTATGCCCGATGGCCACAAGGCCATCATACTAGCCAACCCGCTCGGATTACTAGGCATGAAACCGCATGCGTTGCTACCAGCGTGAATCCCCTGTTGCATCCCCTTCCAAAAATTCAATATTTTTATAGTCTGGGCTCCATTATCGCTCTCCAGCGCTCCACTGGCGCTCCATTGGCGCTCCGTCAGCGCTCTGCATGCATCGTCCACACCAGATCAAGGTTACTCGACATAAAACCCGCAAGCATTTCGCGGGCGGAATGCACCGAGGGATTTTGCGCATAGCGCCGCATGAATCGTTCGCCCATACGGCACTCAGGGGATATAGCCTATGCCCGATGGCCTCAAGGCCTTCGAAGTAGCCAACTCGCTCGCCTTAATAGGCACAAAACTATATACTTTGCTACCAGCGCGAACACCCCATTGCTCCACTAGCACTGACATTCTGACGGTGCTCCACCGGCGCTCCGCCTGCATCATCCACACTCGGCCACATGGTTGAGTTGGTCACTCGATCGAGGCTACTCAGTACAAAACCTGCAAGCATTTCACGGGCGGAATGCACTGGGGGATTTGGCGCGGGGCGCTGCATGACTCATTCACCCATACGGCACTCGACGGATATAGCCTATGCCCGATGGCCGCAAGGCCTTTGAACTAGCCAACCCGCTCGATTTACTAAGCACGAAACCATATGAATTGTTACCATCGTGAATCCCCCTTTGCATCCCCTTCCAAAAATCCCAAATTTTTATAGTCGTCGCTCCACTAACGATCAACCGGCGCTCCACTAGCGCTCTGTTTGCGCTCCGTCGGTGCACCGCCCGCATTGTCCACACCCGGCCACATGGATAACCTGGTCACCCGATCGAGGCTACTCGGTAAGAAAACCACAAGCATTGCGCAGGCGGAATGCACCGGGGGATCTGGCACTGGGTGACGCATGACTCATTCGCCCATCCGGCACTCAGCAGATATAGCCTATGCCCGATGGCCTCAAGGCATTCAAACTAGCCAACTCGTCTTACTAGGCACAAAACTACATGCGTTGCTACCAGCGCAATCCCCCGTTGCATCAACGCTTCGCCTACATCGTCCACACCCGTCCACACGGATGAGCAGGTCACTAGATCGAGGTTACTCGATATGAAACCCGCAAGAATTTCGTGGGCTGAATGCACCAGGGGATTTGGCGCGGGGCGCCGCATGACTCGTTCGCACATATGGCACTCTGTGGATATAGCCTATGCCCGATGGCCACAAGGCCTTCATAATATCCAACCCGCTCGGATTACTAGGCACGAAACCGCATGCGTTGCTACCAGCGCGAATCCCCTGTTGCATCCCCTTCCAAAAATCTAACATTTTTATAGTCCGCGCTCCATTATTACTCGACCAGCACTCCACTGGCGCTCCATCAGTGCTCCGCACGCATCGTCCACACCAGGCCACACGGATAAGCTGATCACCAGATCGAGGCTACTCCAAATAAAACCCGCAAGCATTTCGCAGGCTGAATGCACCGAGGGATTTGGCTCATAGCGTCGCATGACTCGTTTGCCCTTCCGGCACTCAGCGGATATAGCCTATGCCCGATAGCCTCAAGGCCTTCGAACTAGCCAACTCGCTCGCCTTAATAGGCACGAAACTACATGCGTTGCTACCAGCGCGAATCCCCCGTTGCATCCCCTTCCGAAAATCCCACATCTTTATAGTCGGTACTCCACTAGCACTGGCGCTTCGATGGCGGTCCGCTGGCGCTCCACTAGCGCTCTGCCTGAATCATCCACACTCGGCCACACGGATCAGTTGGTCACCCGATCGTGGCTACTCGGCACAAAACCTGCAAGCATTTCGTGGGCGGAATGCACCGGGGGATTTGGCGTAGGGCGCCGCATGACTCGTTCGCCCATACGGCACTCAGCGGATATAGCCTATGCCCAATGGTCGCAAAGCTTTCGTACTAGCCAACCTGCTCGGCTTACTAGGCATGAAACCGCATGCATTGCTACCAGAGCGAATCCCCCATTGCATCCCCTTCCGAAAATCCTAAATTTTTATAGTCATCTCTCCACTAACGCTCGACCGGTGCTCCACTAGAGCTCCGTCGGTGCTCCGCCCGCATCGTCTGCACCCGGCCACATAGATAACCTGGTCACCCGATCGAGGCTACTCGGTACGTAAACCACAAGCATTGCGCAGGCGGAAAGCACTACATGCTTTGCTACCAGCACGAATCCCCCATTGCATCCCCTTCCAAAAATCTCATATTTTTATAGTCTGCACTCCACTAACGCTCCACTGGCGCTCAATAGGCTCTCCGCCTATATCGTCCACACCCGGCCACACGGATGAGATGATCAGCAGATCGAGGCTACTCGGTATGAAACCCGCAATCATTTTGTGGGCGGAATGCACCTGGGGATTTGGCGCGGGGCGCCGCATGACTCGTTCGCCCATACGACACTCAGCGGATATAGGATATGCCTGATAGCCACAAGGACTTCAAACTAACCAACCCGCTAGGATTATGAGGCATGAAACCGCATGCTTTGCTACCAGCTCGAATCCCCCGTTGCATCCCCTTCCAAAAATCCAACATTTTTATAGTCGGCGCTCCACTAGCGCTCGACCAGCAATCCACTAGCGCTCCATTGGCGCTCCACACTCATCATCCACACCAGACCACACGGATGGCTGGTCAACTGATCGAAGCTACTCGGTACGAAAACCACAAGCATTGCGCAGGTGGAATGCACCGGGAGATCTGGCACAGGGTGCCGCAAGACTCGTTCGCCCATCCGGCACTCAGCGAATATAGCCTATGCCGGATGGCCTCAAGGCCTTCGAACTAGCCAACTCTTTCGTCTTACTAGGCACGAAACTACATGTGTTACTACCATCACGAATCCCCCGTTGCATCCCCTTCCAAAAATCCCATATTTTTATAGTCGGCACTCCACTAGCGCTCCGTCGGCGCTCCACTAGTGCTCAATCGGCGCTACGCCTACATCCTCCACACTCGGCCGCACGGGATGAGCTAGTTATCCCAACAGTCACCAGATCGAGGCTACTCGGTATGAAACCTGCAAGTATTTTTTAGGCGGAATGCACCGGGGGATTTGGCGCGGGGTGCCGCATGACTCGTTCGCCCATACGGCACTCAGCTGATATAGGCTATGCCTAATGGCCACAAGGCCTTCAAACAAGTCAACCCGCTCGGATTACTAGGCATAAAACCGCATGCGTTTCTACCAGCGCGAACCCCCTGTTGCATCCCCTTCCAAAAAACTAACATTTTTATAGTCGGCGCTCCACTAGCGCTTGACCGGCGCTCCACTGGCGCTCCGTCAGTGCTCCACTAGCATCGTCCACACATGGCCACACGGATGAGCTGGTCACCCGATCAAGGCTACTCGACATAAAACCCGCAAGCATTTTGCCGGAGGAATGCACTAAGGGATTTGGCGCATAGCGCCGCATGACTCGTTCGCCCATCCAGCACTCAGCAGATATAGCCTACACCAGATGGCCTCAACGCCTTTGAACTAGCCCACTCGCTTGGCTTACTAGGCGTTGCTACCAGCGCGAATCCCCCATTGCATCCCCTTCCAAAAATCCAACAGCTTTATATTCGGTGCTCCACTACCACTGGCGTTCTGACGATGCTCCGCCTGCATCGTCCACACCTTGCTACACAGATCAGCTGGTCACCCGATTGAGGCTACTCGGCACAAAACCTACAAGTATTTCGCGGGCGGAATGCACCGGGGGATTTGGCGTAATACGCCGCATGACTCGTTCTCCCATACGACACTCAGCGAATATAGCATATGCCCGATGGTCACAAGGCCTTCGAACTAGCATGCATTACTATCAGCGCGAATCCCCCGTTGCATCCCCTTCCAAAAATCCCACATTTCTATAGTCGTCGCTCTACTAGCGCTCGACCGGCATTCCATTGGCGCTCCATCAATACTACGCCTGCATTGTCCGCTCCTGCCACACGGATAACCTGGTCACCCAATCAAGGCTACTCGATACGAAAACCACAAGCATTGTGCAAGCGGAATGCACCGGGGGATTTGGCACAGGGTGCCGCATGACTTGTTCTCCCATCCGGCACTCAGTAGACAGCCTCAAGGCCTTCGAACTAGCCAACTCGCTCAGCTTACTAGGCACGAAACTACATCCATTGCTACCAGCGCGAATCCCCCATTGCATCCCCTTCCGAAAATCCCACATCTTTATAGTCGGCGCTCCACTAGCACTGACATTCTGACGGCGCCAGACTAGCGCTCCGCCTGCATCGTCCACACCCGGCCACACGGATGAACTGGTTACTCGATCGAGGCTACTAGGCACAAAACCCAAAAGCATTTCACGGGCAGAATGCACCAAGGGATTTGGCACATAGCGCTGCATGACTCGTTCGCCCATCCGGCACTCAGCGGATATAACCTATGCCCGATGGCCTCAAGGCCTTCGAAACTATATGTGTTGCTACGAGCGTGAATCCCCCATTGCATCCCCTTCCGAAAATCCCACATCTTTATAGTTGGCGCTCCACTAGCACTGACATTCTGACGGAGCTCCACCGGTGCTCCACTAACGCTCCGCTTGCATCGTCAACACCCGGCCACACGGATGTGATGGTCACCCTGATCGAGGCTACTCGGCACAAAACCTGCAAGCATTTTACGGGCGGAATGCACCGGGGGATTTGGCGCGGGGTGCCACATGACTTGTTTGCCCATACGGCAATCAGCGGATATAGCCTATGCTCGATGACCGCAAGGCCTTCAAACTAGTTAACCCGCTCAGCTTACTAGGCATGAAACCGCATGCATTGCTACCAGCGCAAATCCCTCGTTGCATCCCCTTCCAAAAATATAATATTTTTATAGTCGGCACTCCACTAATGCTCCACTGGCACTCCTTCGGAACTCTACTGGCGCTCAATCGAAGCTTCGCCTACATCGTCCACACCTGGCCACACGGATGAGCTGGTCACCAGATCGAGGCTACTCGGTATGAAACCCGCAAGCATTTTGTGGGCG
This sequence comes from Stenogyne calaminthoides, assembly GCA_037126765.1. Classification (NCBI taxonomy): domain Eukaryota; kingdom Viridiplantae; phylum Streptophyta; class Magnoliopsida; order Lamiales; family Lamiaceae; genus Stenogyne; species Stenogyne calaminthoides. The sequence continues at coordinate 31,090 of JBBCBC010000181.1, forward strand.
GAATGCACCGAGGGATTTGGCGCGGGGTGCCGCATGACTCGTTTGCCCATACGGCACTCAACGGATATAGGCTAAGCCCGATGGCCACAAGGCCTTCAAACTAGCCAACCTGCTCAGATTACTAGGCATGAAACAGCATGCGTTTCTGCCAGCGGGAATCCCCCGTTGCATCCCTTTCCAAAAGTCCAACATTTTTATAGTCGGCTTTCCATTAGATCTCGACCAACGCTCCACTTGCGCTCCACATGCATCATCCGCACCAGGCCACACGGATGAGTTGGTCACCCGATCGAGGCTACTCGACATAAAACCCACAAGCATTTTGCCGGTGGAATGCACCAAGGGATTTGGCGCATAGCGCCACATGACTCGTTCGCCCATCCGGTACTCAGCGGATATAGCCTATGCCAGATGGCCTCAAGGCCTTTCAAACTAGCCAACTCGCTCGGCTTACTAGGCACGAAACTACATGCGTTGCTACCAGCGCGAATCCCCCGTTGCATCCCTTTCCAAAAATCCCACATCTTTATAGTGTGTGCTCCACTAGAACTAGCGCTCCGACAGTGCTCTGCCTGCATCGTCCACACCTGGCCACACGGATCACCTAGTCACCCGATCGAGGCTACTCGGCACAAAACCTGCAAACATTTCACGGGCGGAATTCACCAGGGGATTTGGCACAACACATGACTAGTACGCCCATATGGCACTCAGCAAATATAGCCTATGCCCGATGGTCGCAAGGCCTTCGAACTAGCCAACCCACTCGGCTTACTAGGCATGAAACCGCATGCATTGCTACCAGCGCGAATCCCCCGTTGCATCCCCTTCTGAAAATCCCACATTTTTATAGTCATCGCTCTACTAGCGCTCGACTGGCGCTCCGGTGGCGCTCCATTGGTGCTATTCCCGCATCATCCGCACCTGGCCACACGGATAACTTGGTCACTCGATCGAGGCTACTCGGTACGAAAACCACAAGCATTACGCAGGCGGAATGTACCGGGGGATTTAGCACAGGGTGCCGCATGACTCGTTCGTCCTTCTGGCACTCAGTGGATATAGCCTATGCCCAATGGCCTCAAGGCCTTTGAACTATCTAACTCCCTCGGCTTACTAGGCACGAAACTAAGTCCTTTGCTACCAGTGTGAATCCCCCATTGCATCCCCTTCCGAAAATCCCACATCTTTATAGTCGGCGCTCCACTAGCACTGACATTCTGACGGCACTCCACCGGCACTCCACTAGCGCTCCTCCTGCATCATCCACACCCGGCCACACGGATGAGCTGGTCACCCGATCGAGGCTATCCGGCACAAAACCCGGAAGCATTTCGCGGGCGGAATGCACCGAGGGATTTGGTGCATAGCGCCGCATGACTCGTTCGCCCATCTGGCACTCAGCGGATATAGCCTATGCCCGATGGCCTCAAGGCCTTCGAACTAGCCAACTCGTTCGCCTTAATAGGCACAAAACTATATGTGTTGCTACTAGCGTGAATCCCCCGTTGCATCTCCTTCTGAAAATCCCACATCTTTATAGTCGGCGCTCCACAAGCACTGACATTCTGACGGTGCTAAATCGGCGCTCCACTAGCGCTCCGTCTGCATCGTCCACACCCGGCCACACAGATGAGATGATCACCCGATTGAGGTTACTCAGCACAAACCCTGTAAGCATTTTGCGGGTAGAATGCACCGGGGGATTTGGCGCGGCGCGCTGCATGACTCTTTCGCCCATACGGCACTCAGTGGATATAGCCTATGTTCGATGGTCGCAAGGCCTTCGAACTAACTAACCTGCTCAGCTTACTAGGCATGAAACCAAATGCATTGCTACCAGCGCGAATCTCCCGTTGCATCCCCTTCCAAAAATCCCATATTTTTATAGTCGGCACTCAACTAATGCTCCACTGGCGCTCCGTCGGTGCTCCACTGGTGCTCAATCGGCGCTCTGCCTACATCGTCCACACTCGACCACACGGATAAGCTGGTCACCAGATCGAGGCTACTCGGTATGAAACCCGCAAGTATTTCGTGGGCGGAATGCGCCGGAAGATTTGGCTCGGGGCGCCGCATGACTCGTTTGCCCATACGACACTCAGCGGATATGGGTTATGCCCGATGGCCACAAGGTCTTCAAACTAGCCATACCTCTCAGATTACTAGGCATGAAACCGCATGCATTGCTACCAGCGCAAATCCTTCGTTGCATCTCCTTCCAAAAATCCAACATTTTTATAGTCGGCGCTCCACTAGCGCTCGACCAGTGCTCCACTGGCGCTCCGTTTTCACTCCATCAGCGCTCCAACACATCATCCACATCAGGCCACACGGATGAGCAGGTCACCCATTCGAGGCTACTTGACATAAAACCCGCAAGTATTTCATCGCCGGAATACACCAAGGGATTTGGCGCATAGCGCCGCATGACTCGTTCACCTATCCGGCACTCAGCGGATATTGCCTATGCCAGATGGCCTCAAGGCCTTTGAACTAGCCAACACGCTTGGCTTACTAGGCACGAAACTACATGTGTTGCTACCAGCGTGAATCCCCCGTTGCATCCCCTTCCGAAAATCCCACATCTTTATAGTCAGTGCTCCATTAGCACTGGCGCTCCGATGGTGCTCCGCCTGCATCGTCCACACCTGGCCACACGGATCAGCTGGTCACCCGATCGAGGCTACTCATCACAAAACCTGCTAGCATTTCGCAGGCGGAATGCACCGGGGGATTTGGCGCAGGGCGCCGCATGATTTGTTCGCCCATACGGCACTCAGTAGATATAGCCTATGCCCGATGATAGCAAGGCCTTCGAACTAGCCAACCCGCTCGGCTTACTAGGTATGAAACCGAATGCATTACTACCAGCGTGAATCCCCCATTGCATCGCCTTCCGAAAATCCCACATTTTTATAGTCGTCGCTCCACTAGCGCTCAACCGGTGCTCCATTGGCGCTCCGTCGGTGCTCCGCCCGCATCATTCGCACCTGGCTACATGGATAACCTGGTCACCCGATCGAGGCTACTCGGTAAGAAAACCACAAGCATTGCGCAGGCGGAATGCACCAGGGCATTTGGCACAGGGTGCCGCATGACTCATTCGCCCATCTGGCACTCAGTGGATATAGCCTATGCCCGATGGCCTCAAGGCCTTTGAACTAGCCAACTCGCTCGGCTTACTAGGCATGAAACTATGTCTGTTGCTACCAGCGTGAATCCCCCGTTGCATCCCCTTCCAAAAATCCCACATCTTTATAGTCGGCGCTTCAATAGCACTGACATTCTGACGGTGCTCCACTGGTGCTCCGCTTGCATCGTCCACACCCGATCGACGCTACTCTGCACAAAACCCGCAAGCATTTTGTGGGTGGAATTCACCGAGGGATTTGGCGTATAGCGTCGCATGACTCATTCGTCCATCCGGCATTCAGTGGATATAGCCTATGCCCGGTGGCCTCAAGGCCTTCGAACTAGCCAACTCGCTCGCCTTAATAGGCACGAATCTATATGTGTTGCTATCAGTGTGAATCCCCCGTTACATCCCCTTCCGAAAATCCCACATCTTTATAGTCGGTGCTCCACTAGCACTAACATTCTGACGGTGCTCCACCGGTGCTGCGCCTGCATCATCCACACTCGGCCACACGAATGAGCTGGTCTCCTGACGAGGTTACTCGGCACAAAATCTGCAAGCATTTCACGGGCGGGATGCACCAGGGGATTTGGCGCGGGGCACCGCATGACTCGTTCGCCCATACGGCACTCAGCGGATATAGCCTATGCCCGATGGCCGCAAGGCCTTCGAACTAGCCAACCCGCTTGGCTTACTAGGTACGAAACCGCATGGATTGCTACCAGTGTGAATCCCCCGTTGCATCCCCTTCCAAAAATCCCAATTTTTATAGTTGTCGCTCCACTAGCTCTCGACCGGCGCCCCACTGGTGCTCCATTTGCGCACCGTCGGTGCTCCGCCCACATCGTTCGCACCCAGCCACATGGATAAAATGGTCATCCGATCGAGGCTACTCGGTACAAAAACCACAAGCACTGCACAGACGGAATGCACCGGGGGATCTGGTACAGGATGTCGCATGACTCGTACGCTCATCTGGCACTCAGCGGATATAGCCTATGCCCGATGGCCTTCAAACTAGTCAACTCGTTCGGCTTACTAGGCATGAAACTACATGCGTTGCTACCAGCGCAAATCCCCCGTTGCATCCCCTTCCAAAATTTTCATATTTTTATAGTCGGCACTCCACTAACACTCCACTGACGCTCCGTCGGCGCTCCACTGGCGCTCCATCAGCGCTCCGCCTACATCATCCACACCCGGCCAAACGGATGAGCTGGCCACCAGATTGAGGCAACTCGGTATGAAACCCGCAAGCATTTCGTGGGCAGAATGCACCGAGGGATTTGGCACGGGGCGCCGCATGACTCGTTCGCCCATACGGCACTCAGTGGATATAGCCTATGCCCGATGGCCGCAAGGCCTTCAAACTAGCCAACCCGCTCGGCTTACTAGGGATGAAACCGCATAAATTTCTACCAGCGTGAATCACCCGTTGCATCCCCTTCTGAAAATCCCACATTTTTATAGTCGTCGCTCCACAAGCACTCGACCGGCCCTCCACTGGCGCTCCATCGACACTCCACCCGCATCGTCCGCACTCGGCCACACGGATAACCTGGTCACCCAGTCGAGGCTACTCGGTGCGAAAACTACAAGCATTGCGCAGGCGGAATGCACCGGGGGGATTTGGCATAGGGTGTCGCATGACTCGTTCTCCCATCCGGCACTCAGCGATTATAGCCTATGCCCGATGGCCTCAAGGCCTTCGAACTAGCCAACTTGTTCGGCTTACTAGGCACGAAACTACATGCATTGCTACCAGTGAAAATCCCCCGTTGCATCCCCTTCCAAAAATCCCATATTTTTATAGTCGGCACTCCACAGGCGCTCCATCAGCGCTCCACCTACATCTTCCACAGCCAGCCACACGGATGAGCTGGTCACCAGATCGAGGCTACTCGGTATGAATCCCGCAAGCATTTTTGGGCGGAATGCACCGGGGGATTTGGCAGGGGGTGCCGCATAACTCGTTCGCCCATACGACACTCAGAGGATATAGCCTATGCCCGATGGCCACAAGGCCTTCATACTAGCCAACTCCCTCGGATTACTAGGCACGAAACCGCATGCGTTACTCCCTGTGCAAATCCCACGTTGCATCTCCTTCCAAAAATCCAACATTTTTATAGTCGGCGCTCCATTAACGCTCGACCAGCGCTCCACTGGTGCTCCATTGGCGCTCCGTCAGCGCTCCGCATGCATCATCCGCACCAGGCCACACGGATGAGCTGGTCACCCGATCGAGGTTACTCGACATAAAACCCGCAAGCATTTCGCAGGCGGAATGCACCGATGGATATGGCGCATAACGCCGCATGACTCGTTTGCCCATCAGGCACTCAGCGAATATAGCCTATGCCCGATGGCAGCAAGGTCTTCGAACTAGCCAACCCACTCGGCTTACTAGGCATGAAACCGCATTAATTGCTACCAACGTGAATCCCCCGTTGCATCCCCTTCTGAAAATCCCACATTTTTATAATCGTCGCTCCACTAGCGCTCGACCGGCCCTCCCTTGGCGCTCCGTCGGTGCTCCGCCCGCATCGTCCGCATCTGGCCACACGGATAACCTGGTCACCTGATCGAGGCTACTCGATACAAAAACCAAAAGCATTGTAAAGACGGAATGCACCAGGGGATTCGGCACGGTACCGTGAGAGACCGTTTCGCCTATCCCAAGACTCAATGAATATAGTTTTACGCCCGATGGCCTCAAGGCCTTCGAACTAGCCAACTCGTTCGGCTTACTAGGCACAAAACTACATGCGTTGCTACCAGCACGAATCCCCTGTTGCATCCCCTTCCAAAAATCCCATATTTTTATAGTCCGCACTCCACTAACGCTCCAATAGTGCTCCATCGGCGCTCCACTAGAGCTCAATCGGCGCTCCACCTACATCGTCCACACCCGGCCACACGGATGAGCTAGTCACCAGATCGAGGCTACTCGGTATGAAACCCGCAAGCATTTTGTGGGTGGAATGCAAAGGGGGATTTGGCGCGGGGCGCCGCATGACTCTTTCGCCCATATGGCACTCAACGGATATAGCCTATGCCCGATGGCCACAAGGCCTTCATACTAGCCAACTCGCTCGGATTACTAGGCATGAAACCGCATGCGTTGCTCCCAGCGTGAATCCCCCGTTGCATCCCATTCCAAAAATCCAACATTTTTATAGTCGGCGCTCCATTAGCACTCGATCAGCGCTCCACTGGCGCTCCATTGGCGCTGCGTCAACGCTCCGCATGCATCGTCTGCACCAGGCCACATGGATGAGCTGGTCACCCAATCGAGACTACTCGATATAAAACCCGCAAGCATTTCGCTGGCGGAAAGCACCGAGGGATTTGGCGTATAGCGCCGCATGACTCGTTCACCCATCCGGCACTCAGCGGATATAGCATATGCCCGATGGCCTAAAGGGCTTCAAACTAGCCAACTCGCTCGCCTTACTATGCACGAAACTACATACGTTGCTACTAGCGTGAATCCCCCGTTGCATCCCCTTTTGAAAATCCCACATCTTTATAGTCGGTGCTCCACTAGCATTGGCGCTCCACTAGCGCTCTGCCTGCATCGTCCACACTCGGCCACATGGATCAACTGGTCACCCGATCGAGGCTACTCGGCATAAAACCTGCAAGCATTTTGTGGGCGGAATGCACTGGGGGATTTGGAGCAGGGTGCCGCATGACACGTTCGCCCATATGGCACTCAGCGAAAATAGCCTATGCCCGATGGCCGCAAGGCCTTCGAACTAGCCAACCCGCTCGGCTTACTAGGGATGAAACCGCATGAATTGCTACCAGCGCGAATCCCCCGTTGCATCCCCTTCTAAAAATTCCACATTTTTATAGTCATCGCTCCACAAGCGCTCGACCGACCCTCCACTGGCACTCCGTCGGCGCTCCGCCCGCATCGTCCGCACCCGGCCACATGGATAACCTGGTCACCCGATCTAGGCTACTAGGTACGAAATCTACAAGCATTGCGTAGGCGGAATGCACCGGGGGATTTTGTTGGGGAATAAGTTACACGGATCTATTCGGGATAAATATTTAAATACAAATTTAATTCAGATAATTATTACTAGCATGAATTAATCCTATATTAATTCAAATAATAATTCAACAACAAATCATGCATATAATCAATCCACGTAAATCCTACGCATGCAGAATTTCTACGAGTTCACGTGAACGTACCTCTTGGAATGGTAATGGCCTCTTTGATTAAACACACCAAAAAGAACCTTCCCAAGTATTCCCTTAATCCTTGCTCGACAATCCGGTGGTAGGACGCTTGCGAACAATTAACAAAAGGAAAATAAACTTTGTTGCACCACCTTTGTGGATTTACTAATTTTTCCAGCACATGGAATTGTACTTGGGAATGAAAGAATCATCCCCTATTTATAGATGAGTGGTGGTCGAATTTTTAGGGGAAAAAACAATGTGGTAAAATCTTTTCTTGATCTCCAAGAAATCTTGAATATATCTCCTATATTCTTTTTCCCATAATTATAATATTTCACAAAAATCCCACCTCATCTTTGTTATGGAATATTTTTGAAAAATATAGGGAACAAGAATCCAAGATTTGGATCTTCTTGAATTTATGAGATATTCTTGTATTTCAAGAAATACATATCTTTTCAAGAAAATCAACAAAATCTTTCTTGCCCTTTATATTTCAAGATTTTCGAAAATTGCTATATGGGTAACCAAGTGGGAGTTTTCTTGAATTTAATGAGATAATCTTGTATTCAAAAAATACATATCTTCATTCCATAACAAAATTCAAATAAAATCTTTCTCCCCTTTTAATCCATAATTTTTGAATTTATGAGGAAAAATAAGGCAACAATATTTATTTTATTTTAAACACCTTTTTCAGTTATTGGACTTTATGTTGGGCTACTTAGGGGGCCTTTAGGAGAATTAAGATTGGACCTTCCAATGGATCTTGAATTATCAATATTGAGCCACAATATTATTCAAGCCCATAAATATTAATTAATCCCACTACATAATTAATATTGCACTTTCCATCTTAACCCATATTACAGTCAATATGGCTCCCGGTTATTATTTCCCGTGTTTAAGATTATCTAGCCCATTAATTAATTCAAGCCACTGAAATAGCTTTCCATTAATTAATATCTTTTGTCCTTGGTTAAGGAACGGTTCAACATTATTATCAATACCGGAAACTAGTTCCACTTGCAAGATTTGATATGATAAAGCTTATGAACCTCCCAAGGGGGCAAATCGAACAAGCGTATTTGCACACGATTCTCCGTATTAAATCTTAGCAATCGCATGTAACCAATAATATTGCCCAAGATAAAAAGTATTGAATCTCGTTGTTTCTCTACCCATGATAAGTCAAAGCAATAGTTACCAACTGTTGCGAGTCATTTTATTTGGGAAATATAATGTGGCTAATTTGATGACAACTCACAAACAAAACATGCACGTGTAAAATAAACTATAAATAAGATGAATTTGTTGACCCAGTTCGTCAAGAAATGACTACTCTGGGGGCATACCAAGTCGGGATAAAGATGATTTACACTTACAATATTTGATACATCTCATGAAGATGAATCGCTATGGATAAAGATGATTTGAAGAGTTGGTATATGAGTGCTAGGGTTTTTGTATGCATGGATGATCTCTCGAATTTTTGTGAACCTTACACCTCTGGGAAATTTCTGAACCTTTATCTTGTTGTTTTTTCTTCCATTTATAACACTTTGATAAGCATGAGCTGGTTTGGCAAGCATGAGTTGTAGACTTCGGGCCATGCAAGAATTCATGTAATGCTGCCACCTTTCCAACTTCGTCTTCTAGATTGATCTTTGCTTTTGCTTGTCTATATAGCACTCTTTTGGTCGTCCAAATCAATCTTTTGCTCGGCTGACTGCTTTGTTCGCCCCATAAATCCATATCAATTTTATATGGGAATATTGCCCTCATCGAGCATATCTGAGTTCTTCAGGTTGTCTGAGCTCTCAGGTTATCTGAGCCTTGGGGATGTCTGTGCCCCCAGGATATCTGATCATCGAGCAAACTGACCCCTCAGGTCGTCTGAGCCTTCAGAATATCTGATCATTGAGCATACTGACCCCTCGGGTCGTCTGAGCCTTTAGGATATCTGAGCCCTCAGGATATCTGATCATCGAGCATATTGACCCTTCAGGATGTCTGAGTCTTTAGGATATCTAAGCCCTCAGGATATCTGATCATCGAGCATACTGACCCCTCAGGATGTCTGAGTCTTCAGGATATCTGAGTGTCGAGCATACTGATCCTTCAGGATGTCTGAGTCTTCAGGATATCTGAGTGTCGAGCATACTGACCCTTCAGGATGTCTGAGTCTTCAGGTTATCTGAGTCCTCAGACTTGTCCGAGCCCTCAGGTATGTCTGAGTCCTCAGATCACTTGACTCAGCTTATCTGATTCCTTCTTCCCTGATCTGATCAGTTTGACTGACTTTGTCATGTTCTTTTCAGGATCATTTTGCTCGGTCAGTGGTTGAACAACCTTTGTTGGTGAATGGTAAGCTGGCGAACAAAACGTACTTCACATGCGAGTATGTTTGCTTGGTTGACAAGTGGCGAGCTGGTCGAACAAACTTGTTTGGTCGGCGAGCGGCAAGCACACTTGTCCATCGGGCATGATTATTTTAATAAATATTACACGTGTCTCTCTTACGTGTTTGATTAATGCTGAATAATTATATCGAACACAACAATACCCCCCAGCCGGGTCGCTTTGTATTCATCATGGGGCTCGGCTGTTATAATTTGATTGGGCCATAGTAAGTGTCGTTTCGTATTCTGTGCCAGATTTTCAAAATTGAACCCGGTATCTATAAATACCTCATTTCGCCGCCTTAATCTTTTTTCTTTCTTTTCTTCTTCTTCTTGCTTTATGTCTTCAATCTCTTTCACGTCTAAAAAACTTCCGGCGAGGGCTTCATTATTCCGCCGAAGGATTTAACTCAGGTAACCATTGCATACTTTCTCCCATTGCGATTATGGCTTCTTGCTCAAACTCTTATGTTTCAATAGAATCGGGCCACCATAGTTCCTCTTCCCCCTCTGTCGGTAGAATCTCCCGTAGTGACGCTAACGCGCCGGAGACAAATGTCTCGGGTTCAGGGTTTCGTTGGCAAGTTCGGCAACCGTTTGCCATTCTTTCATCCGATTCCGATGAAGCTTTAAACGAATTGGATAGGGACCTAGCCCGTAGTGATTTTTTGAATGATTCAGATGAGGATTCTTTGCCCCAACCTCAAATTAGGTCTAGGGCTGTAGATAGTGTTGATGTGAATAGGGATAATGATAGTGTGATGGGGGAAATTTTGATTGTTGGGAATGTAACTGAATCGAACATAGGGATAGGCGGCGAGCAAAATACTGATCTTGATATCCCTGTTGGTGTCCCTCATAGCCCAACATATAACGAGTATAATGCTCGTTATAATTTTGATTGGCCCGAACAGCCTTATGGAATTAGGGTTGAAAATGAGTACCCAGCGAGCAAGATTGCTAGCATAATAGATGTATATATGCTCGCTCAACTGTATAGAAACTATGAAACACCCAAAGATGTCTTTTTCTAGGCACCGGGTCCTAATGAGCGAGCAGACCAGCCCCCTGAGGGTTGTGTTGCCGTGAATTTGGACACAATGGAAGCCGGCCTTAGATTCCCACTCCACCCGTCTATCACTCATTTGCTCGTAGAGTGGAATATTACCATTACGCAGCTGAAGCCAAACGGGTGGCATATGATCATGAGCTTCCTGACTTTGTTCGGCAAAATGAAGCCTAGATATTATCCCTCAGCAGTGGAACTTGCTCGATTAGTGCATTTGACCCGTCCGAAGGGCGAACATGGATGGCTATTTATGCAAGCAAATGCCAAGTGCAAAATCATTGAGGATGTGCCGAACAAAATCAGTGATTGGAAGGAGAAATTCTGGTTCGTTGGGGGCGATTGGAAGAGCCCGGCTTCTGGAAGAGAACCAGATGCTCGTTTGGACATCCCCACTGACTTTGGGGTTTATCGCAGTAAGTATTTTCGTGTCTTTTGTTCTTCAGTTTGAACTGATTTTTACTTACTCTTTATTTCAGGAATTCCGACTGCGACGGACAAAGAGACCAACGACGGCTATTTTAGCAGTGTTTGGAAAATTGATCTCGAGTCTCACTCAGAACGATCTATGAAGACCCTAAATACCGCCGAACAGAGGAAGAAAGGAGGCTTGTTCGTGCCCCCTCACCATCTTGTAGCTATTAATCCCGCTGGTAAGGATTGCCTTTTACATTTGCATAAACTTTGTACTTTTTGCTCGTTGTTCCCCTTTCTTGCATAATGAATTGTTTTGATTATAGCTTTTCCTACTGTTACTATTGTCGTGAGTACTTCCGAGCATACCGAGATGGCTCAAAGAAAAAGACATCAAGAGCTCGCTAGAATCCAGGCCGAGCGGGAGGCTCAGCGAGCAGGTCGAGGAGAAATGAGCAGGGTGAGCAGGGCGAGCCGAGCATCTGCGTCTGACCCTGGGGAATCGAGCCGACCAAAAAGGACTACTCGTTCGGCTGAGCAGGGGGCGAGCGAATAGGCTCCGTCGCCAAAAAAAGACCAAGGACGGAAACTGGCGAGCAGGGGCCAAGTGAACAAGCTCAGATGAGCACACCACATGAACATGCTCAGACGAGCACTGATGCTGTTAGGGTAACTCAGACCCCTACTGTCGAAGCGATCAGAATGGCCGCCTCCATGGTCGGTCCGGTCGCGCAGATTGTTGAAATGGAGGTTGGCACGTCTTCTCCACCTCCTGCTGGGCCCCGATCATGGACCCCTTTGAACCCTGAGCTCCGGTCCCCCCGAGGATAAATCATTCTTGGGATGGGATCTGGCTCGTGCGAACAGGTACATTTTGTTCGCTTTATTTCCTTTTTGATTGATTTTGTTCGCCTAGTTATGTTCATTTGCTCGGGTGTATGTGTAGGTTGAGCAGGTTGGCACCCTTGATGCCCAATTTGAAAAACTACTACTGCTCACCAAGTGTTCGTAAGGTTCCCGGCATTCCCGAGCATGTCCAAAAGGCATGTCAGACCCCCGTTCGAGCATGGACTACTGAGCTGGAAGAGGCTACTATGGGTCCCACACCTTTAGAAAACATGCGGCTTGGCCTGGTACTCCAGGGCCAATCTATGGTCGCCCTTGAGAAAGTGTATGCTGAGTGCGCCAACCTTCACGCTAACTACTTGGCTCTGATCAGAAGTTTTGAAGAGAAGGCGAACGAGCTGAGCAAAACTCAGGATGAACTGAGGTTGGCTCAAAGACAGGTATCCTCGGCACAGGCAGATGCTCAAAACGCTCAGGAGGATGCTCGCCGGGATCAAGAGAATGCTCGCCAGGCTCAGGAAGTTGCTCGCCAGGAAAGGGAGGAGCTAAATCATTCTCAGGAGGAGGTGGTCAGCATACGGAGAGCTCAGGGTGAGATGAATTTCGAGCTTCATAGACTCCGTCATTGCTGAAGAGACCAACACTCGTTTGGGTCTCGAAAATTCAAGGCTACACAATGAAGAATATGTTGATTCCATGTCGAACTTTGCCTATATTTGTGCCTTTGCCGATGCCATCCGGTCTGCTCGCCACACGCTCACTGGCGAGCAAATTACCCCGCTCATTTCCAGTTTTCAGCAGTACCTGATCGACAACCCACCAGATTGCAACCTTCCGATGTCTGACTTGAACGATCTGTGTGACTTCTCCACTCTTCCTGAAGGGATCGAGGTTGATGATCCTATCCTGGATGAGGAAGACGGCTCAGATGTCAATATTGCTGATGTTGCTGGTTAAACTCTCCGAACTGATTTTGGGTCCGATCAGGTGCAGGTCGAACAAAGGGGACCTCCTGTGATCGAGCAAAGTGTACCTCCTGGAGAGCATACTGAACCTGACCATACTGGAGGAGCCGTTGCTGAGGGGGCCGAGCATGATTTGTTTGACATTTCACTTCCGTCCACCCCCAACTATGAATTTATCCCTTAGTGTAATTCTTGCTTTGCCGAACAGATGTGTAATTTTTGTCTTCTTCATTTTTTGCTCGAACAGTTTCATCTGTACTTGTGTAATTTTTGCTTTCTTCTATATTTGTTCGAACAACTTGAAACTGAATGGTTGAATTTTCATTTTGAACTTCTTCCTCTAACCTGATTGTTGTTGAGGATGAATGCGGTTGCTGATGATTGATTGATGCTTGTGTTGCTCGATGTTTGCTTTGTTGCTTTCTAGTTTATGCCTCTTTTCTTCTGAATGAGTTCGAACATTGTGTTTGCCTATGCCCGCTCCTGACTTCTTTCATTTTTGATTATCTTATTGACATTGCAATCGGTTGATCATCTTATTTAGGTGCGACCAGATGGGTTAACTTTATGAACCCCCATTTCTTGGTTCGCGATCATCTTATTTGGGTGCGATCACTTCGTACTAGGGCCGTCTTATTTAGCTGCGACCCCGCACTCATCACCCACTTTTGCTACGGGTATCTGTAAGTACGAGTTGTCTTTTGCGACTGCGTACCCATTACTCGCTTTTTGTCGGGGAATCGAGTCTGAACTTCGACGTCGGTGAACATAGACTTGGGCTCGTTCATCTTTGTTCGGGCCGTCTGGCTTAGGTGTGACCTCAAATAGGCTTCAACTAGAAAATCTTAGCGAACAAAAATACTTTTTTGCAACACATTGTATTCTATTACAACCTTTACATTTGAAGAAGACTATCTATTACACAACTATAGACATCAGACTATGGTTTTGAATTCAAACCTTGTCTTGAGTAGACACGAACTGGCCTCACCTTGTCCGCGGAATTGATGTTGACAAGCATGTGGCACATCATCCTGTCTACCCTTCTTTTAAATAACATGCTCAAGCAGCAGCAACATAAGCATTTGTCCCTCCTGGACAAATTGTGATTATGCGGCAAGCTGCCGGACATGACATGATCATGCGGGCGATGCTGCGTCACTTTATAGCAGTCGAACAAAATCTTCAGCTCGCACCATTCTGTCCCCTTCAGTAGATGCTTGAGCATCAGCATCCGCATGTTGTTCCGAGCGGATACCACGACATCCCTCCCCTTCGGAGGAGATTTTGGGGATGCATAGGGGACTAGTGATTTACTACTGCATAAGCAGTGAGTAACGTGGAGTGGCAACCATGACTTTGCCGAGCATCTTGAGTCCGCAACAAGCTTCAACCTGTGCTCGGAGTGTCATATGGGGTATAAAACTCGTACTAGGACAGATGCTCGATTCAGCAGAATGATAGCTGAATCGAGTGCTGGACTCTTCGTCTGGAGGCATACTGAACCAACTTTCTTCTGATAACTGTAGTATATTTTTTTTTCTTTTTCATCTGTTCTTTCTCTACTTTCTTCAGCTATCAATATGCCTCTATTTATAGTACTATCCCAAGCTGGTTCTGGGATAGCTAGTTGGTGTTGGCCCTCTTGCTTTTAGTTCCTCCCTTTGACATCTGTCCGCTTTGAATCCTTCTTTTGACATCTGTTCGGCTTTTTGCCAGCTCTTATTCAAGGATTGACACGTTCCTTTTTTGGTTGCCACCACTTCTTGACTCATTTTGACACGTATCTTCTATCTTTAGTGTCTAGAAGATTTGTGTCGAACACAATGTGTTCTTTTTTCAGGATTGTCCTGCTCGTCTTAGCTGAATGGCTGAATATGTTTGGCCATTTGTGTTCGTTTCAGCTATGTGGCCGATTATGTTCGGCCAACTGTGCTCTCTTCAGCTGTGTGGCTGATTTTGTTTGGCCAGTTATGCTCGTCATTACTGATAATATTTTTTCAAATTTGACGCAATCCACGAGTAGGACAATGGGACTCCATTCAGGTCTTCCAAATCATATGCCCCGTTTAACAAACGTTCCGAAACTCTGAATGGACCTTCCCATGCTCGGTCGAACACACCACTTGATACCATCGTTGCTCGTCTTAGAACCAGCTCACCCACATTGAACCTGCGTGTTCGGACCTTGGAGTTATAGAACTTTTCTGATCTCTTTTTGTACATGGCGTTCTTGAAATCAGCCTCCGTCCTTCTTTCTTCTAACAGGTCTGCACTCAGGGTGAGTGCCTGGTCATTGATGTGCTCTCCAAAAGTCATTGTCCGATGACTCGGAATCTTGATTTATGCGGGTATAACAGCTCCCGCACCAAATGCCAGGGCAAACGGGGTTTCCGTAGTTGATGTTCTGAAAGTTGTTCGATAGGCCCATAATATTTTGGGCAACTCTTCAGCCCATCCTCCCCCCTTGGAATTATCAAGTCTGGCCTTGAGGGTATGCTTGATAATTTTATTAACGGCTTCAACTTGTCCGTTTGACTGGGGATAATACGGAGTTGAATAATGCTTTTTTATGCCCCAGCGAGCACAATTCTGTCGGAATTCACTTCCATCGAACTGTTTGCCGTTATTCGTTACTAATGATTGGGGAAGCCCAAATCGACAAATGATATTCTTCCAAACAAAGTTCCACATTCTTTGTTCGGTGATTTTGACAATGGCTTCAGCTTCCGCCCATTTAGTATAGTAATCAACGGCAACCACAGCATATTTTACTCCCGACGTGCCAGTAGGAAATGGGCCGATCAAATCGATTCCCCATTTAGCAAATGGCCATAGGCTGTAAACTGACACTAGTTCCTCAGGTGGACTATGAATAAGTGGGGCATGTACCTGGCACTTGTGGCACGCGCGAGCATATGCGAGCAAATCTTTTTTTAGGGTCGGCCAATAATAGCCTTGTCTGATTATTTTGTGTGCCAGGGCGAGCCCACCTGTATGGTTACCACATACTCCATCATGGATTTGCTCCAGAATTACATGACCCTCTTCAGAAGTAATACACTTCAATAGTGGAAGTGAGAAGCTTCTTTTGTACAAATGCTCGTCTAAGATAGTATATCGAGCAGATTGTAATCTAAGACGAGTAGCTTGTGCCTTATTCTCAGGGAGAAGTCCCTTTTGTAAGTAACTCAGGATTGGAGTCATCCAAGTTTCCTGTTCGCCTGTTACTTGGGCGATCATAACTCTGGGAACTGATGGCGAACAAGTTGTGATGACCACAATGTCCGTTGTGTTCATCACTCCTTCTGCTATTACCAGGCATGCCAAGGCATCAGCGAACGAATTACCCAATCGTGGTAATTGTTCTATGAAAACTTGTTCGAATTGCTCAAGCAACTCCTTTGCTAGTTGTTGATATTGTGCCATATGTTCGCCTCGGGCCTCGTACTCGCCAGTTACTTGATAAACGATTATCTGAGAATCGCTGTAAATCATCAGCCTCTGGATTCCCATTGTCATAGCCATCTGTAGTCCAGCGATCAAAGCTTCGTACTCGGCTTCATTATTTGTAGCTGGGAAATCAAAACGGATGGCTGTTGTGAATGTTTGTCTAGTTGGGCTGATGAGAACTACGCCTGCTCCGGCTCTTGAACTTGTTGATGAGCCATCAACATACATATGCCATGGTTGGTCGATAGCTTTTTCGGGCATTTGTGGATATGTCAACTCGACCATAAAATCGGTCATAGCTTGGCCCTTCATTGCTGTTCGCGGGGTGAACGTAATGCCAAATTGTCCTAACTCCACCGCCCACTTGAGTAATCTGCCTACAGTGTCTGGTCGGTGGAGGACTTGTCGCAATGGGAACGTGGTCAATACCTCGACTGAGTGATCGAAAAAATATGGTCGCAGTTTTCGAACACTCATAACGAGAGCATATGCTAATTTTTCCAGTGGAGGGTACCGGAGTTTGGCTTATTTGAGCACTTGACTTACATAGTAAACGGGCAAGTGTATTGTCCCTTTTGCTCGTACGAGCACAGCGCTAATTGCATGTTCGGATGCAGCAAGATACAGATAGAGTTGTTCACCTGGGACAGGCTTAGACAGTGTCTGAGTATCTGTAAGGTACTGCTTCAATGATTCGAATGCATTCTGGAAATGCTCTGTCCACTGGAATTTCCCTTTCTTTAATGCATCAAAGAAAGGTTTGCATTTGTCCCCAGTTCGTGATATAAACCGGCTTACGGAAGCTAAACGAACCGGTTAACTTTTGGACCTCTTTCACACTTCTGGGGGCCTGCATATCGAGCATGGCTTGAATCTTTGATGGGTTCTCTTCAATCCCCCGTTGACTGACCATATGTCCGAGGAATTTTCCTGAGTGAACCCCAAAGCTGCATTTCTTCGGATTTAGCTTCATGTTGTACTCCCTGAGTATATCAAACGTTTGAGCGAGGTGGGTGATGTGGTCTTCCTTGTGTTCGCTCTTTACCACAATATCGTCAATATATACCTCAATTGTTCGGCCGATGTGTTCGTCGAACATTTTGTTCACTAAACGTTGATATGTTGCTCCGGCATTCTTTAATCCGAATGGCATGCATTGCCAACAGTACAAATTCTTTTCACTGCAGAATGTCGTATTCTTTTGGTCATCCAGATGCATGGGTATCTGGTGATAACCAGCAAAAGCATCCATGAAGGTCATGAGCTCATGGCCTGCTGTATTATCGACCAAATAATCGATATGCGGCATCGGGAAGTTGTCTTTCGGGCACGCCTTATTTAAATCATTGAAATCAATACATAGTCTCCAAGATCCATTAGACTTGCGGACGAGCACAGGGTTCGCAAGCCATCTTGGGCATTTTACTTCTCGAATCAGCTTATTGTCGAGCAACTTTTTGATTTCACTATTCATTGCCGCATACTTTTCCGGACTGAACTTTCTGCGCTTCTAGATAACTGGAGTCTGTGTTGGATCAAGGTTGAGGGAGTGGCATGCATGTTTTGTATTAATGCCAACCATGTCCTCGTGCGACCAGGCGAACACATCCAAGTTTGCTTGAAGATAAGCAATCATTTCTGTTCGAATTGGTTCAGGTAATTCCGAACCAATGAACACTTCTAACTCAGGTCTGTTCGGGTCGATATTGATAGACTCCAGTTGTTCGACAGGTGTTGCTCGCTTTCTTTTTTGTTTCCACCGAGGATCTTAAATCGACCCCCAGTGTTCGTCATCAACCTCCATAGGTTCAAAACCTACGCGAGGTTCTAGGTCCGGCAGCTCATTTGGCGGATCAATATTCATTAGATCTGGGAGATTTGGGACATGAGTCACCATTCCGGACTCTGTGCTCGCGGGTTCTGTGTTCGCACAGGGAGGTGTGCTCGTCAAACTTGTGTCCGTCAAAGGACATTTTTGGCAGCGTATTTGCCTGTTGGTTTGACTCACCGATCTCCCATGTTTGCTCCATCATGTTAATGATATTTTGTTTTTCTGGTGCACATGATAGCAAACAATCTCGAGCTTTCTTCTGATCTCCTTTTACGCTACCCGTTCCATCTTGTGTTGGAAATTTAACATAGTAATAATAAGTAGAACATGCCACTTTAAATTCATGGATGAACGGGCGACCTAGGAACCCATTATAAGTGGACGGAGCATCGACTATTACAAAATCTAGCATTCTAGTTCGTCGGATCTCTGAATTTAGAGTTGATTCTAACTCGACTCCTAACCTAATCATACCATAGGGTCGGGTTACAGATTCCCCAAAACCCATAATGGTATGATCACATGGTTCAATATAGCTACTCAAGTCCCCAACTTGCTTTTCCATCTGGTGCAGAGTGTTGACGAACAAAATGTTCGCATAAGCTCCGGTATCGACCAGGAGGAGGTGCACCTTCAACCCGAGGAGACGAGCACTAATGGTTAAGGAGTCATTGTGGGGGGTGATTATACCGTCAAGATCGTCTTCTGAAAACATGATTTGGTGAGAGGGTGGTGTGCTAGCTGATGTGCTAGCCACCTTCACCTGATGGATGCTTTGCATGGCACACATCTCCATCTTCTTTCGTCTGTTCGATAATGTTGGTGCCTGATAACATCCACCCACTGGTCCATATTCAGGACATAACATGTGGATCTCTTAACTTTCTCGACCTCTGCCCACAGTAGGAGGCCCTCTTTTGGGTAATTCAAACCTCTTACGTGATTCTTCGGGATCATTATCAGATGTTTGTTCGGCTTTACGCATACCCCTTCGATCTTCTATTTTTTCTATTCGGAGTCTCTGCTTGCCGGCTTTTTTAGGAACTGGGTAAGACGATTATCTTCGTATAGCTTCCAAAGTTGTCGAAGTAAATCGCGGCAATCTTCTGTATTGTGCCCGATGTACTCATGATAATTACAATATTTGGAAGCATTAAGTCGATGTTTGTCCATTATGATTCTTCGAGGTCTATCTAACATGTCCCGATCTTTGATTTGGTTAAAAATTGTTTCTGCTGAAACGCCCAGAAGACTTCGTAGGGCGTTTGCTTCTGCTCTTTCTTCGAAAGAATTGAAAGAGCCTGGGGGTTTGTACCCCACTTCATTGATCACTTTCTTCCCAAAAACTTTCTTAGTTGTTGTTTCCTAACCCAATCGTGACTGGGCGAGCAGATCTTGCATGGCTATGATCTTGGCTGCTCACTCTCGGAATTCTGAATATGTGTTCGGCCAGTCTTGGTGCATGGCCTTCCACATGTTAGTATTCAGGGTCAGGCCCCCGACCACCGCGAGGATCTTGGCATCCTCTTCAACTGTGGCCCCATCATACAGACATTTATCAAATCTTTCGATGTATGCTCGATCTGACTCACCTCTTAGTTGGGAAAAATGCGCCAACCTTTGTTTTGGCGCTGGGCGAGCACACATGGATGAGAAATGGGACAAGAATTGTTGTCCCAATTGAGCAAAAGATGTGATGGACGCAGCGGGCAAAGTAGAGAACCATCTATGTGCCCGATCACCCAAAGTCATGGGGAATGATCGGCACTGTGTCGCATCTGTAGCACCCATGGCGATCATAAAGTCTGAGTATTTGTTGAGATGAACATGCGGGTCAGACTCAGCATCGAACATGGGGATTGGTGGTCGGGTCTTCGCCACTTTCTCTTGTATTTTGGCCTCCATGATCACCGGTGATAGTGGCGAGCAGGGTATCGTGCTCGCCCGGGTGTTCTTTGGTCGCGGCCAGGTCGGCCTGCAAGCCTTCAATGGCTTTCTGCATTTTCGTAAATTTTGTGGAACTAACAGACTTGGATCGGGGTTGTTTCCCATCATGAGGACCCAGTGGGTCATGCTCGTGATGGGGCAGTCCCCCTTTCCAAGTTCATGCTTGACTACCCAATCGATGATGGATAGATAATTTTGTTCCCGCTGATTTTTGTTCGGCATGCGGATGATCATGAGGATCTGAATGTGCGGGCATGTTTATCGGTTGTTCCTTTCCGGGATCCTGTCGCCTATTATTGCCGATTCGGTCTTTAGAGGAGAGCCTCAAATGTCTAAACGCTGATGGTCTGGACCCTTGAGGCTCTTCGTCATCATTTTTTTATTGGCCCGCTTCGCAGCTTTCATTTTAACTTGCTCGCTATCAGGTGTACACGAGCGTCGTTCTTCATCTTCTTGAGTTTTTAACTTTGCCAACTCTTTTTCATCCCTCTCTTTCTGTGCTCGCAGCAAGAAAGTGATGGCCTTTTTTGTGGCCGACGGATCATTGGCAATTTCCTCAAGATTGATGGTCTCCATTGTCTGATCTTTGTGAGGCTGGCGTTGAGCCTCTTTCCGGTCGTGAGGTCAACTTTGTCCCGACCTCTCAGTTTGTGTGTTCCTAGATTGAGGCATTATATTTCTTTTTTCTGCCTCGACTAACTACAGGGTTTGTGTATGGGTTAGTTTTTTGGTACCCTCCTTCTAGCGCCAATTTGTTGCGAGTCGTTTTATTTGGGAAATATAATGTGGCTAATTTGATGACAACTCACAAACAAAACATGCACGTGTAAAATAAACTGTAAATAAGATGAATTTGTTGACCCAGTTCGTCAAGAAATGACTACTCTGGGGGCATACCAAGCCAGGGATGTAGTATTGCGAGTTTTACACGTACAATATTTGATACATCGCATGAAGATGAATCGCTATGGATAAAGATGATTTGGAGAGTTAGTATATGAGTGCTAGGGTTTTTGTATGCATGGATGATCTCTCGAATTTTTGTGAACCTTACACCTCTGGGAAATTTCTGAACCTTTATCTTGTTGTTTTTTCTTCCATTTATAGCACTTTGACAAGCATGAGCTGGTTTGGCAAGCATGAGCTGTAGACTTCGGGCCATGCAAGAATTCATGTAATGCTGCCACCTTTCCAACTTCGTCTTCTAGATTGATCTTTGCTTTTGCTTGTCTATATAGCACTCTTTTGGTCGTCCAAATCAATCTTTTGCTCGGCTGACCGCTTTGTTCGCCCCATAAATCCATATCGATTTTATGTGGAAATATTGCCCTCATCGAGCATATATGAGTTCTTCAGGTTGTCTGAGCTCTCATGTTATCTGAGCCTTGGGGATGTCTGTGCCCCCAGGATATCTGATCATCGAGCATACTGACCCCTCAGTCGTCCCGAGCCGCCGGGATATCCGATCATCGAGCATACCGAATTTCGGGTCCGTTCGAGCCTTCAGGATATCTGAGCCCTCAGGATATCTGATCATCGAGCATGCTGACCCTTCAGGATGTCTGAGTCTTCAGGATATCTAAGCCCTCAGGATATCTGATCATCGAGCATACTGACCCCTCAGGATGTCTGAGTCTTCAGGATATCTGAGTGTCGAGCATACTGATCCTTCAGGATGTCTGAGTCTTCAGGATATCTGAGTGTCGAGCATACTGACCCTTCAGGATGTCTGAGTCTTCAGGTTGTCTGAGTCCTCAGACTTGTCTGAGTCCTCAGACTTGTCCGAGCCCTCAGGTTTGTCTGAGTCCTCGATCATCATTTCAAATTTTTATTATCGATTCTTCTTCTTCTCGATCGATCGGTTTGGTCGACTTTGTCATGTTCTTTACAGGATCATTTTGCTCGGTCAGTGGTTGAACAACCTTAGTTGGTGAATGGTAAGCTGGCGAACAAAACTTACTTCACATGCGAGTATGTTCGCTTGGTTGACAAGTGGCGAGCTGGTCGAACAAACTTATTTGGTCCATGGCGGCGAAAGCACACTTGTCCATCGGGCATGATTATTTTAATAAATATTACACGTGTCTCTCTTACGTGTTCGATTAATGCTGAATAATTATATCGAACACAACATGTTGGGAGATGAATTTAATAAAAGATTATATGATTTTGATTAAGATCCCAAAACCCCTGAATATGACATGTTCAGAATGATCTTGATAATTGAGTCAGGATTGAGTTTTAGAGTATTCAGGATGTTATCTCGCAAAATGTATAGTCGCCAGATATAGTTCAGATAGGTTTCAAGACTCAAGAACTCAAGATATGTTTCGAAGAAACCGAAGTTTGAAGATGAAACCGAAGTCTCTGAAAACTTCAAGATGAAATCGAGAACCAAGACTCAAAGATTAAGACTCAAGATATCACCAAGATAAATTTGAAGACTCGGAAGACCCTGAAGACTCAGAAGACCTCAAGACTCGTAAGACTCAAGACGCAAGATCAAGATCGAGAAATCAAGATCAAGAATATCGAAAGCACAAGAATTATCAAGACTCAAGAATGTACTAAAAGCTCAAGATATGAACCGAATGTTCCGAGGCAATTGAATATATCTATCCCGAAGGATGCAACATCGAGAGAAACGCGATGCCTTAGAAAGTTAGATATTGCCAAGACATTCAAATGCAGACAAAAGGAACTAAGTCAGAAGTGTTGTTAAGGTTATATCAAACTCAGAGTTTGTAACCAAAAGAGCCGTTGAAGGTGTCTACCTTTTTAATCAAGACAAAAGTCAAAAAAAGGAAGACGACATCGTACCATATACCATTACCGACAAAGGATAAAGTCAAAAAAAGATGTCAGATGTACGAAAGTTCCAGACTACAAAAAGTGAAGACCGGCTACATGAAAGGTTATTGCCTAAAACATGTTAGGGAGTTTCAAACCCTAAATATAGCCGTTTCTCACACACCATAAGAGGGAACTCACGAAGCTATCTCTCCAACGGATAGTTTTCAAGAGTGACCTTGGTGTATGCCTATAAATACTGGTGACCCTCTACTTTGTAAGGTCATGGGAAATTTATACGCAACTCAAGAGCTCAAACTTATTCTTGCAAAAGTTAAAGCACTCGAAATACCTTGAATTTCCCAAGTGCTTCTATATTGAAGAGAGCTCACTTTACTAAGCCTAGATTGATAAGATTTATCCAAAGCTTAGTCGAGATATCCTAACCCTTTGCATTGTGCTTCATTGTAAAGGATATCTCATCCTAGTTGGAAACCAACCGAGAAACCCCAAACCTTTGAGAAGGTAGTTGGAGTGTGTTTTGTTGGTGAGTAGAGTTGTAAAGAGTTAGTAAACTACGCGGAGTAGTCAGAAAACTCTAGAGGAGAAGTTAGTAAGCTACAGGGGTAGTCTGAAAGCTTGTGTGTGATTGAGTAAGTAAACTATGGAGGTAGTCAGAATACTCAAGGTCGGGTTGAGTAAGTAAACTACGTGGAGTAGTCAGAAAACTCAGAGCCGAGTTGAGTAAGTAAACTACGAGGTAGTCAGAAAGCTCATAAGTTGATAGTGAATTTCTCTGAAGAGTCAGAGAGAGTGGATGTAGGAGATTGAGTCTCTGAACCACTATAATTGTTGTGTTCTTTATTGCTTTCTTATATCGTGGCTTAATTGCATTGCATTGACTTGATTTTGAAAGCATACTTTTCATCGATATTGGTTGGAATCAATCCAATCAAGTTGCATAAGTGAATCACGCCTAATCACTATTTCATAAAGGGAAGGTTTTTCAACCAAAGCTTAAAAACGAGTATAATCTAAGGTCCAACCATTCCAAGACGATCGAGTAGCTAGAAACAGATAGTTATCAAAATGAACTCTCTTCCGAGGATTGATAAGCTAGTTATCGATCCAAGCAACTCGGGATCTCTGACACTCGAGATTTGATTGGGATTATCTCGAGGTATCCGAAAGCATTTCGGGATCACATCTCGATGAAGACTTTGACTTCAGAGCGATTTGTGCTTCTCGAACCTAATCTTCTTGATTATATCGACCCAAGTGACCTCGAAGAAAAAGTTTTAAAATCACTAAACACGTGTATTCCCCATACGTGTAAGACTCGTTACACCGGGACCAACAAGTGGTATCGAGCGGTGGTTCAACTTGACCAATCTTTGTGTTGACCAAAGTTTTATTTTCAAAAATACTTGTGGTCTATCCGAATCGATCTTATTTCTTTGAAATTTTTCTTTTCAAAAGATCGGAAAAATGTCTTCTAAAAACTTCCCATGTTCTCGATGAGAACTATGATCTATGGAGATCGAGAATGCGGGCTCATCTCAGTATTCCAAACATGGCGTATGTGGAGAGTGGTTTCTCAAGGACCATTCAAATTTACTGTGGTGAATCCCAGAATTACAGAAGAGGAGAGAATTGATCCTAGAGCAGAATTTCCTAAGTCTGATGACCAACTAACTCCTGAGGAGAGAAAGTTAGTCAATCTAGACTACATTGCAAAAGACACACTATACAGTACAATTGATGATGGTGTGATGGGAATGATCTCTCACTGTAATACTGTTAAAGAGATATGGGATACACTAGCTGTTATGTGCCAAGGCACAGATCATATAAAAGAAAACAAACTTTCAAATTGGCAATTGGAAAGTTTGGCGGTTTTTGAAAATGGATGATGGTGAATCAATAGACAAATTGGAAGTCAGATTCACTAGCATCATGAATGATCTAAACGCACTTGGAAAGAAATATCCACAAAGAGAAGTGGCATTGAAAATTCTTAGAGGTCTTTCTAAGAAATGAGATATTCATGCAGTGGTGATTGAAAACACCAAGAACATTAGTTCAATGCCATACCAACAAGTCTTCTCTGAGCTGAAAGCCTTTGAATTTGTAATTGATAAAAAATCCAAAAAAAAAGGCCGACAAAGAAAGATGATTCTTCATCGAAGTAAGAATGTGGCTTTAAAAGCCAAAGATAAAAACCAATAAAACTAGAGAGATCGAGAACCCCCATGCCAAACATCGGGATGAGCTTGAGGAAAAGCTAGACCGATGGCAAGGAGGTTTGACAGACTTAATAAGTAGATTTGGAAAATACAAAAGCTATTACGGGAACCACGGTGTACGAAAAACCCGAGGACGGATCAACCGAGAAGAAGAAGGACCGAAAAGTTGAAGGATCTTCATCCAAAAAGAAGGACTCCAAGTCCAAAGAAGAAAATGATCGAGGATGATCTTCGCCAACGAGATGCTATAATTGCGGAAGAAAGGTCACTTCGGTATGATTGTCGAGTTGAGTGCTAAGGAGAGAAGAGAAAGACAAGCTAAAAGAGACCGAAGTTCTCAACAAAAAAGGCCATGGTTGCGAAGAAGAACACTCGAGGAGGATCTAGCTCTTCGGATGAGATATTCTCGACGGTGAAAGTGATGACATCCGTCGATGGCCATTGAGGAGGTAAACTCTTCATCTCTGTTGTTGCTCCTACACTAGCACAAGAGTTTTCAAGTTCCACCGAAAAAGCAGTCATTTTGACTCGATGGATTCTTTTGAGAATCGATGAAGGACTATCTTTGTTTTGCAAGGATCGCTAAATAAAACTCAAGAGCGAGAATAAGGAATCGAATCTTTGAAAATCTAAAATGGAAAGACTCTAGCAAAACCGAGATCACTTCTCAATTAATGGGAGCTCTTGATGAACTGGATGTTTCGAAAGTACAACTCTCGAGAGAAAGAGAAGTTGATCATGTCCCTAATCGAAAAAGCTAGAGAAATCCATCAAGAGATTCAAATTTAATCGTAATCGAAGTTCAATGACCTCTCCGAGAAGCATAAAACTCTACAGAATCGTGAGGATAGTGCATGAAGAAGTTAACTCTATTGAATAAAGCATCTAATGTGATAGATGAAAATTGAGTTACCAGAGATCTGTCACTATAAAAAAACTGGATTGGGATACACTCTGGGGAAACCTCACAAGGTCATCCGAATGCCGCATCATGTAGCAAGAAGACTATCTTTGTAAAACCGATGGCACCTACACTTCAAAAGTCAAGTAATGCCCAAGGTTGTAGACAAGGAAAAGGACCTATGGTTTGAAAAAACCGAATGATCGGGTTAGAAAGCCCAAACCTCGGTGAAGGCTAGAAAACTGAAAGCGGTCGATTGGAAAGTTTCAGCAAGTACTTCAAAGCCTCGGGCTAAGAATGCAAATCTGAAAGGCTCCACACCGAACCATCGGAGGAATCCTCGGATGAGAAACACACAACAGAGACATTCTCAACTGAAGAGACCAAGTCCTCAAGATTACGAAAAAAGACCAGATTTCAAGACAAACAACCTAAACCTCACTTACCTAAAGGTAAAGGTTATCCGAACCCGAGTCAACAAAGATTTAGACCACCAAGACAAAAAAGCCCAAGCATCCGAACAAAAGGCCCTGAACCAAAGAAGAATTCAAAAGCCCATGTTCATGCTAAAGCTAGCACACATACACGTAAAGTCGCTAAGGCACCCAAGAGTAGTAGATGTGTATGTTGATGTTTATGGAAGACAAATTAGTCACTCTAAAGTGATTAGAGTTGTCGAGCGATTTGGATTCCGAAAGGTACATCTAACCTTGTAGGACCCTACACAAATTGGGTACCTAAGATTTGATACTTTTTCAGGAGGAAAACAAGGGCACTAAACCGACTAATGATCACATGGCAATCGATGAGCAGAGATGAAAAAAGCTCTCGACATTTGGTATCTTGACGGTGGATGTTCAAGACATATGACGAGGATACAAGAAGACACTCAAATGACTATGTTGAACAAAGAGGCCCACAGATCACTTTTGGAGATAATTCAAGGATGAAGGATATGGAACTTTGGAAATCGACTCGATTCATATCCATGGTGTTTCATATGTATCGGATTGAAGCATAATTTGCTTTCAATTAGCCAATTTGCGTGATAAGGGTTTCAATGTTGAGTTCTCTAAGAACTTATGTTTTGTGAAAAATGATACATCACAGAAAGTTTTACTGACTGGTACAAGAAAAGGGAATGTGTATCTTGCTGATTGGAGTTCTGCTCCTAAAGATACATGTTTAGTTGCTAAAAGTTCCACAGATATACCAGGTTGGTTATGGCATAAAAAGAATGAATCACCTAAATTTCAAAACCCTGAACAAGCTTGCAAGATTAGCTCTTGTGAGAGGGTTGCCTAACGAAGTGTTCAGTAAGGAAAATATTTGTGATGCGTGCCAGAAAGGAAAATAGATAAGAGCATCATTTAAAAGTAAAGTTGAGGTTTCTACTGAAAGAATACTTCAGTTACTACATATGGATCTTTTTGGTCCTATAACACCTGTAAGCACTAATGGCAGGAAATACACATTGGTAGTAGTTGATGACTACTCGAGATATACTTGGCTCATATTCTTACTCAGTAAGAAAGAGACTCAGATAAAACTGCCAGAGTTACTGAAAAGGCTCAGTATTGAGAAAAATCTGAGTGTGGTCAAAATCAGATCTGACAAAGGAACTGAATTCATAAATCATATCATATCTGATTATTGTGCAGAGAATGGAATTTCACATGAAACATCAGCTGCAAGGACCCCTCAACAGAATGGTGTTGCTGAAAGGAGGAACAGGACTCTGAAAGAAAGTTCGCAAGGACTATGATAATTGAAGTCGACATTCCTAAAAGATTTTGAAATTTGAAGCCGTCAACACCTTTGCATGCTACTCTCGAATCAGATCCATCTTGACCAAGAGTCAAGGCAAAACACCCTATGAGCTTTGGAATGAAAGGAAGCCTCTTGTTTCTTTCTTTCGTGTGTTTGGTTGCAAGTGTTTCATACACAATAATGGTAAAGATCAGTTGAAAACTTTTGATAGTAAAGCTGATGAAGGAATATTCTTAGGATATTTCAAGTCATAAAAGCTTTCGAGTTTACAACCGTAGGACTCTTATTGTGGAGGAAACACCTCATGTTGTTTTTTGATGAATCTATTTGTGTTCGTAAGAAACAGAACATGATGCAGATGAACCGACTAAGAGGATCACCGATTAAGCCCTAAACAGAAAGATAAATCATCCATTTCGAACACGAAAAAGAAGAAAGTCGGTCACATTCTATGATTGGAGTGATTCAGACTCAGATAAGGAAGTTCAGGATGGAACTCAGGATGGTGAGCCTCAGGAAAACCAACACTCCAAAGGTGACCAATCTGAACAGACACCGGTTCGGACTCGGGTATGTGATGCCAATGAAGATGTGGTCACGCTGAGGCAAATTTTGAATCTATCAACCAAAGGGGAACAGATGTCTCTGACAATGTTCTGAATAGAATCTCCCCTGAGGAAGATGATTCTCTTTCTCCTTTTACATTGTTCCCTCGAGTTTGTTGATTTAAATCGAACCTAACATCTCAAATGTTGAGGATATTATTGAAGGGGAACATCAAGAAGGAAATGGTTAGATAGTCAACCTACAAGTCAGATTGTGGGTGATCTAACTGAAGGTGTTAAGACAAGAAGGTTCCATGGTGAGAGTGCACTATTCTGCTGCTTCCTTTCAGAGAAAGAACCTGTTGGGATTGGTGAAGCTCTACAAGATTCTTATTGGATTACTGCTATGCAAGATGAGCTGAATCAATTCTCAAGGAATGAAGTATGGGAGTTGGTAGATAGACACGAAAAGGCACAATGTCATTGGAACCAAGTGGGTTTTCAAGAATAAAAGAGATGAAAACAACAACATTGTAAGAAACAAGGCAAGGCTAGTAGACAAGGTTATTCCCAAGAAGAAGGCTTGGATTATGATGAAACCTTTGCACTTTTTGTTGCAAGACTAGAAGCCATCGATTGTTTCTTGCATATCTTTGCCCACATGAAGTTCACAGATCTATCAAATGGATGTGAAAAGTGCATTTCGAATCGAGCGGTGTGCTTAAAGAAGAGGTTTATGTGGAACAACCTCCGGATTCAAATAGAATGACCAAGTTTCTGTGCTCGGAAAAGCTTTGTATGGTCTCAAGCAAGCACCAGAGCATGGTATGATACTCTTTCTCGGTTTCTTCTTGACCATGGTTTTGTCAAAGGGATCGTTGATAGAACTCGTTCGGGATAGAGGATGGGGAAGAGATCTTACTAGTTCGAGATATATGTTGATGACATCATTTTTGGATCCAAACCATCAATTTGTGTGAAAAGTTTTCAACACCGATGAAAGGCAAGTTTGAGATGTCAATGATGGGAGAGATGAATTTCTTTCTAGGTCTTCAAGTGAAACAATCAAAGGAAGGAATATTCATCAACCGGTGCAAAATACACCGAGATCCGATTGCAAAATATGGTGTACAAAATTGCAATGCAGTTAGGATTCCTATGAATACTAACTACAAGATGGATCCTGATTCAGAAGGCAAATCAGTGAATCATACTGATTATAAAGGAATCATTGGATCATTGCTCTATCTCACGACAAGTAGGCGGATATAACATTTGTTGTTGGGATATGTGCAAGATACCAAGCTAATCCTAAGACTAGTCACATGGAGGTCGAAAAAAAGATACTAAGATATCTTAAGGGCACAGTGAATAGAGGATTATGGTATCCAGCTGATGATAACCTTGAATTAACTGGTTACTCAGATGCTGACTATGGAGATTGTAGAATTGACAGGAAGTCCACAACAGGAACTTGTCAATTTCTAGGAAGCAAGCTGATATCTTGGTTTTCAAAAGCAGACCCAAAGAATAATCAAGATTATGAAGGTTTGAATACATGGCTGCGAGGAAGGCTGCAGGTACTTTCGATTCTTTGGCTGGACAACAATTAAGGGATTATAAAGTTGAAGCCAATGAAGTACCAATATTTTGTGACAACAATAGTGTCATTGCTATTTCACAAAATCCGGTATTGCACACCAGATGCAAGCATGTGGATATCAGACATCACTTCATCAGAGATCATGTCGAGAAAAAGGACATAAGGATGGAGAAAATTCATACCGATAGACAAAGAGCTGATATCTTGACTAAACCTTTGGCTGAATCAAGATTTCAGGAACTTTCAGTTGAATTAGGGATGTTAGAACCAGGTGTATAGAGTAAATCTGAAAAAAATTGAAGATTTCCAGATGCATGAAGCTTTCTCAGAATTCTACTGAGAAACTCAGGATAAAATGGAAATACTGAACTGAGTCTCAGGAAACTCAGATTTACTGAAGGTCAGTACTCAGTAGCATGCTGAACCCATTCAGTACTCAGTATTATACTGACATTTTATCAAGGACAGTACTCAGTAAGACTGATAGAGGGAAATTAGTCTGAAGAAGTAAAGACTCATGCGACTCATTTATTGCTCAAGTAAAACTCAGTAATCATTCGCAATAAATATAAAACACCTGAGGAATGTTTTTGAGCGGGATCGTTTTAAATTTCGAAGAAGGTCAACAGTCATTTAATGCTCTGCCACATTATTGACCAATGAGGATATTTTGGCGGCTTAACCTTTTAGAGATCGTCGGTTCGTATACCCGATTAATCGGAGATTAATCTCAATCGTTGCTTTTCACCTAACCAACACGATTCTCCACGATCTCGAAGCTATATATATACCCCTTTTAGTTATTCAAGGCAAAATTTTATCAAACCCTTCGTTCCCAAATCCTCTGCAATTAAAAATCCCTTTGCCCTGAAATCTCCAAACCCTAAATCTTCATATTCTTAAATCAATCTCTAAAATGGCCCCAACCTTGTTCGAGAAATTAGCCATAACCAACAAGCTGTGGTACGAGTTCGTTATCTCACTTGAAAGCACAACCAACTCAAAGCCAGAAGAGGAGGCTCTGCATATGATTCGACTAACTAAAATCACCCATCTAGTCGCAAGCCAACCAGACCAGGAGTTCGCAAAAGAAGTAATCGAATTCATCTATAATTTGAGAATAGATGAAGAAAATGGTATGCATTCTTCGATTACCACATCACATCTAGAGCATTCGTCAAAATACGTCGATTTTGAGAGGGATTTGTGCATAATTCCAAAAAATCTGAATGATGTCTTTGAGCTCTATGATAGAGGAGAGGATCCTGCGATGTATATGTCGGGTAGAGAGCAGGAGTACCTAGATACGATTGCTGAGAATCCTATTAAATTTGAGGCGACATTGCATAAGAGGAGATCTAAAGCCACAATATCGCAGGCCGATGGATATTGTGAGCAAGTGCATCATGAGTCTTCTTGGGGAGTTTTGAGTGATTAGTACCTCAAGCTCGATCGATGGCGGCGATCGAGGCATCTCCTACCACTAACTTCAACTGGCTAAAAATTTAATTCGGGATGGTGTTGAGCAAGCCAAGGTCATAAAAAGGGTCAATGGGACAATCACGATGAAAGGCAAGATCCACCATGCCACCAAAATTGCTTATATTTTGGAGATGTGCGAGAGAGGAGGGGATATCTTCGCCAATTCAACCCCATTCCCTAAAACCAAAATTCTCTTCAAGCCATTTCTTTGTGAAGAAGAGTGCCATTCGAGGGAAAAGAGAAAAGAAGGTAGAATCACCTTCAAGGTCTGGCTGAGAAAGAGACCCAACAAACTAGGGGAAGGTTCATTGGAGGCAAAAATGGAGCAAGGAGCAAAACCTGTTGAAGCGGAAGGATCGTGCTCCAAAGCGCAAAAAGATTGGTGGTTCTCACCGACGAAGGTAGCAAATGATTCCGAGGAGATACAACTCAAGGCAAAACCGCTCGAGTTCGCCATTACAAGTGTTGGCTCAGTTATCTCGTGACACAGATCGGGATCGAGGAGCGGTGTCTTCTCCGAGGTGCTCGAGACATCATCGGTTCGGATAAAATTTCTCAGAAATTTTTAAAGGAGCTCGAGACCTCAGAGATGCCTACCTGGGATGTGCGTGCTCGCACGGAAGAGCCAACTCGAGTCGATCCAAGATGCGAGCTCGCATGCATAAGCCAACTCGGACTCAAACCGAGGATATGCCACCAGTGCCTCGAGAACCCACTCAGATGCAAACCGAGGACTGAATGCACAAACTTCAGACACTACCGAGGCTCGGGAGCAAAATATTCTTGATGAGCTCCAGAGTGATCTATTGCTTGATCCCTTAGCGTAAGCTTCTCATCGAACTAGAGAGCCCGAGATGGAAGAAGGGAAAGGTCAAGAAGGCGAAAGTGGAGGAGCAAGGGGGAACGGTTCATCCTCGACCGCTACCCCGAAGCTCGGCTCATACCCCGATCCGCAAGATGTTTTCTTGATTAAGGACGACAAAGATATATCCTCAATCGACTCTTCCCGAGATGCTTGACATTTGCCGCATTGAGAGGGAAGATCGGTGGAATGAGGAGATGACCTTCCCGACCGACTTCTCGGGGTTCGGAAGGACAAAGCTCGGGATGAAAAATTTGATTTTGATGAAATTTGGTTCAGAGGAAGCTAGCTGAGAAGAAAACAACTGAAGTTGGTGCCCCGAAGCGTGGAGACAAATCCAAAGATGGAGATGGGGACCAACAGGGAGATGCTGAGGATCAGTCTCAAATGGAAAAAGAGACTTCTGTTGCTGATCAACCTCAGACTGAAGCTAGCACTCTTCAGGTACCTTTTGGCACTATTAACAATCATGCCAAAGTTATTGAAAGTACTATCTTTAATTCTGAATTGTCTGATAATCAGACTGAGGCTCAAATGGAGACTGGAGCTCAGGATGAAGCTGAAGCTCAGGATGATCAAACAGCACAGAAGGTGCAGAAAGTTCCTAAGATTGATCTCACTCCCGTAATGGAGAAACTTGAGAAGATTGAGCCAATGGCGATCAAAATTGCTCAGATAGAAGAAACGTTGGCCAATCAAGCTCAGACAATGGAAGGACTTAGCCATTCTTCAGAACCGGTGCAGATACAAAACACTCTGACCACTCAGATGACCTCCATGGAAGAAAAGTGAATGAAAAAGTTGGAGGAGTCAACGCAGAGTTAAGTCGCTGAAATGAAACGAAGCACCCAGGAATCGACTGAATTTCTAGAGGTGAAACTAGCAGAGAAAAATGAGGTCTTGTCGATCTGCTTTGTTGAGGAAATGAGCTCGATGTTTCATGACCAAGATGACAGAGATGCTTAAAGATGCACTCTCTCGGCGGTTTGCCCACATATCTGAAAAAGAACTTTATGTGGCTAAGAACCACATCGGAGAATGGAAGATGAGCAAGATCGGTTAGCAGAGAGAGATCCATTTGTGTGAGCAAAGAGCAAGATCACATGGACACTGACTCTCTCCAGACTTCTTCCAAATTACGGTGCCAGGAAGGGGGAAAAGGAAGGTGAAGACCTCAGGAAGTTCATGGCACGTACTTTGGAGAAGAAGGCTCAGAAAGAGGCTAAAATGTACAATCTAGCCAAAGCCTTAAAAGAAGTTGAAGCTACTGATAAATTGAAATTCGCTCAAGTGGAGAAGCCCATCTACACTCGAAGTTTCGAGCAAACCATGCTTGAGGTTGCAAGAGAGAAACTGAGTGCTAGAACTAAGGTTGGAACAAGCCAGGTTGGTGCCGAACTGCCTATGAAGAGGAAAGCCTTGGGCTTTGTTCAACCTGTAAGCAAGCGTGCTAAGGCTTCTAAGCCAATCCGAGAAAGTTGATTACGGATGATGAAGATGCGAGAAGAATCCGAGTCTCAACCTCGGAAGAAAGTCTTCAACACCGGAGATGCTCAAGACACTCCAAAAAGAACAAGCGAAAAGAAAGCCGCCCGGTCTCGGGAGCGTCTGGATCGGAAAGAAGATAGACGAAAAGAGCGAAGCGAAGGAGTGACTTCGTGAAGTTTGCGAGCAAGAGGAAGGGAACATCGAAAGTCTTTGAAAGGGCCCCACGTTGATAAATGGATGCCCATTAAACTCAACGACATGTGGGAAGAAGTGAAGAGAACATACGGTTCAATTACGATGTTCTCGGGAATGGAGAGGGAAGGCTCGGATCGTAACGAAGCTTTCATTGAATATCTTCTAACCTTCTATCCAAAGTATCTCCAAAGCTGGATTAACCTTGCGGGTGAAGGTGGAGTACAGATAGAAGCCCCTGGTCCATATTCCTGTTCTCCTCCAAGACTTGGTAATGGCTTGGTAAATGAGAATGCCATTACGCAAGAAATTGCTCAGTATGCTGGTCAGTTGGGATTAACAGGGAACAATCCGGACATCATCAAGGAGAGGAATGAGCTGAAGAAAAGATTTTTCGGAATGTTCAACCTGGAGGTGCCAGCTGATGAAGTCGAAAATGAAGCAAACTGAAGAGCCGAATCTGAAGACTGAAGACTGAAGAACTCAGAAGATTCTGTAATCTTTAAATTTTGTCTTTTTGATTTTGTTGATAAAAATCTCATTGTAATCTGTAATGGTATGCTTATCATCAATGAAGATTTATCATTTTGCTCAAAAGATAATATCTCATTATCTTATTTACATGTCTTTATTTTGATATGCTGAATGAATGTCTCTGAACTGATTGTATGATGATATGGGAGAAATTGCTTAAGTATTTGGTAATGATCTATTTAAGAAAGATTCATTACTGAAGAAATCTGTTGAATGATTTAAATTATTGGGAGATTATTTATTTAAAGAGATTCCCTTCTTAAAGAAATTGTTGGGAGATTCTCTGTTCAGGAACCAATCTTGTGATAGGATAAACCAAAACACGAGTATAGGTTATGTATTTGTAACAAGATAGGTTTTGGCATCATCAAAAAGGGGAAATTGTTGGGAGATGAATTTAATAAAAGATTATATGATTTTGATTAAGATCCCAAAACCCCGAATATGACATGTTGAGAATGATCTTGATAATTGAGTCGATTCGATTTTAGAGTATTCGAGGATGTTATCCGCAAAATGTATAGTCGCCAGATATAGTTCAGATAGGTTTCAAGACTCAAGAACTCAAGATGTTTTCAAGAAACTGAAGTTTCAAGATGAAACCGAGTCTCGAAAACTCAAGATGAAATCGAGAATCAAGACTCAAGATGAAGACTCAAGATATCGGTCCAAGATAAATCAAGACCTCAAGACTCGAAGACCTCAAGACTCGAAGACTCAAGACGCAAGATCAAGATCGAGAAATCAAGATCAAGAATATCGAAAGCACAAAGAATTATCAAGACTCGAAGAATGTAATCGAAGCTCGAGATGAACTGAATGTTCCGAGGCACCGAATATATCTATCCGAAGGATGCAATATCGAGAGAAACGCGATGTGCCTTAGAAAGTTAGATATTGCCAAGACATTCAAATGCGCATAAAAGGAACTAAGTCGGAAGTGTTGTTAAGGTTATATCAAACTCGGAGTTTGTAACCAAAAGAGTCGTTGAAGGTGTCTACCTTTAATCAAGACAAAAAGTCAAAAAAGAGGAAGACGACACTATACCATATCGACATCGATAAAGTGGCGGTGAAAAAGATGTCGGACAACGAAAGTTCAGATCGCAAAAAAGTGAAGACCGGCTACATGAAAGGCTATTATTGCCTAAAAACATGTTAGGGAGTTTCAAACCCTAAATATAGTCGTTTCTCACACACCATAAGAGGGAACTCAAGCTATCTCTCCAACGGATAGTTTTCAAGAGTGACCTTGGTGTATGCCTATAAATAATGGTGACCCTCTACTTTGTAAGGTCACGGAAATTTATCTGTAACTCAAGAGCTCAAACTTATTCTTGCAAAAGTTAAAGCACTCGAAATACCTTGAATTTCCCAAGTGCTTCTATATTGAAGAGAGCTCACTTTACTAAGCCTAGATTGATAAGATTTATCCAAAAGCTTAGTCGAGATATCCTAACCCTTTGCATTGTGCTTCATTGTAAAGGATATCTCATCCTAGTTGAAACCAACCGAGAAACCCCAAACCTTTGAGAAGGTAGTTGGAGTGTGTTTTGTTGGTGAGTAGAGTTGTAAAGAGTTAGTAAACTACGGCGGAGTAGTCGTAAAAACTCTAGAGGAGAAGTTAGTAAGCTCTGGGGGTAGTCCGAAAGCTTGTGTGTGATTGAGTAAGTAAACTACGGAGGTAGTCGAAAAACTCAAGGTCGGGTTGAGTAAGTAAACTACGTGGAGTAGTCGAAAAACTCAGTACGAAGTTGAGTAAGTAAACTACGAGGTAGTCGTAAAGCTCGAAGTTGATAGTGAATTTCTCCAAGAGTCGGAGAGAGTGGATGTAGGAGCTTGAGTCTACGAACCACTATAATCTTTGTGTTCTTTATTGCTTTCCTTATCGTGCTTAATCGTTGCATTGACTTGATTTTGAAAGCATACTTTTCATCGATATTCGGTTGGAATCAATCCACCAAAGTTGCATAAGTGAATCATGGCCTAATCACTATTTCATAAAGGGAAGGTTTTTCAAAGAAAGTTTAAAACGAGTATAATCTAAGGTCCAACCATTCAAGATTTGCATGAGTAAATTTAAAAGAGATAGTTATCAAATCGAACTCTCTTCCGAGGATTCATAAGCTAGTTATCCGATCCAAGCAACTCGGGATCTCGACACTCGTGATTGGTTGGGATTATCTCGAGGTATCTGAAAGCATTTCGGGATCTTTGTCTCGATGAGACTTTGACTCGGAGGGATCTGTGCTTCTCAGAACCTAATCTTCAGGATTATCTGACCCAAGCTGACCTCAGTAAGAAAAAGTTTTAAAATCACTGAACACGTGTATTCCCCCCCCATACACGTGTAAGACTCGTTTACACCGGGACCAACACAACACCAACCACACGTGATCCTATTTAAGGAACGAAGATTAAGAAATAACTAACCACTGAGGTCTAATTCTTCCTTGTTCAGTTCTGAAGAATTTGTCCTCCTGTAGGTCCTATTTAGTGCATCAGTCATGCACTAGTGTAATCTCTTAGTCAAGACAAGCCAATCTGAGCCTTACACTTCAACCTTTCACGATGGATTGTTCATTTCCATCTAGGTCATGAATGGTGTACTTTTAGTTACAAGGCACTGTTAATTTAATCTTCTGTGATCTGGTATCACTAAATTAACTACAATGTAACACGTACTATTTATTGAACAGTTATGCAGTAAATATATGTAACATTCGATGATATTTAAAGCATCAGTGATAAATAATTTATTTCAGTAAATAAGTCCGAAATTCAGTTTTGATTATACAAAGTAAAAGCATACTTTCCAGTATAATCCCTGTTGGGGAATGATTTGCACAGATCTATTCGGGGTGAATATTTAAATACAAATTTAATTCATTAATTATTACTAGCATGAATTAATCCTATATTAATTCAAATAATAATTGCAACAACATATCATGCATATAAAAAACCACGTAAAACCTACGCATGCGGAATCTACGGGTTTACGTGAACGTACCTCTTGGGATGGCAGTGACTTCGGTCAGACGGACTAACCAAAAGGACTTCCCAAGTATTCCCTTAGCCCTTGCTCGACAATCCGGTGGAAGGATACTCGCGAACAATTAACAAAAGGAAAAAAATAAACTTTGTTGCACCACTTTCACGGATTTGCCAATTTTTCCAGCACATGGAATTGTACTTGGGAATGAAACAATCATCCCCTATTTATAGGAGAGGGGTGGTCGAAATTTTCAGTGAAAAATCAATGTGGGAAAAGACTTTTCTTGATCACCAAGAAATCTTGAATATATCTTCTATATTCTTTTTCTCATAATTAAAATATTCCACAAAAATCCCACCTCCTCAATTATGGATTAATTTTGAAAATATTAAGCAAGATTCCAAGATTTGGATCTTCTTGAATTTATGAGATATTCTTGTATTTCAAGAAATACATATCTTCCCTAATATCTTTTCAAGAAAATCAAGAAAATCTTTCTTGCCCACTATATTTTCAAAATTTCAAAAATTCCTTCATGAATAACCAAGTGGGAGATTTCTTGAATTTAATGAGATAATCTTGTATTCCAAGAATACATATCTTCATTCCATAACAAAATTCAAATAAAATTTTTCTCCCTCTTTTATCCATAAATTTCGAAAAATAGAGGAAAAATAAGCAACAACATTTATTTTATTTTAATCACCTTTTTCAGTTATTGGACTATTTGTTGGGCTACTCAGGGGGCCTTTAGGAGAATTAAGATTGGAACTTCTAATGGATCTTGAATATCTAATATTGAGCCACAATATAATTCAAGCTCATAAATATTAATTAATCCCACTACATAATTAATATTGCACTATCCATCTTAACCCATATTACAGTCAATATGGCTCCCGGTCATTATTTCCCGTGTTTAAGATTATCAAGCCCATTAATTAATTCAAGCCACTGAATAGCTTTCCGTTAATTAATATATTTTGTCCTTGGTCGAGGAACGGTTCAACATTATTATCCATACCGGAAACAAATTCCACTTGCAAGATTTGGTATGATAAAACTTATGAACCTCCAAGGGGGGCAAATCAAGCAAAAGCGATTTTGCATTACGATTCTTCGTATTAAATCTTAGCAATCACATGAGACCAATAATATTGCCCAAGATAAAAAGTATTGAATCTCTCTGATTCGCTACCCATGATAAGTCAAAGCAATAGTTACCAATCCCACGTGATCCTATTTAAGGGACGAAGGTTAAGAAACAACGAACCACTGAGGTCTAATTCTTCCTTGTTCAGTTCTGAAGAATTTATCCTCCTCAGAGGTCCTATTCAAATGCATCGGTCATGCACTAGTGTAATCTCTTGGTCAAGACAAAACCAATCGAGCCTTACACCTCAACCTTTTGCGATGGTTGTTCATTTCCATCTAGGTCGTGAATGGCGTACTTTTTAGTTACAAGGGACGTTAATTTAATCTTTCGTGATCGGTATCACTAAATTAACAACATTGTAACACGCATTTAATTATTGAGCAGTTATGCAAAGAAATATATATAACATTCAATCATATTTAAAGCATCGATGATAAACAATTTATTTCAATAAATAAGTCGGAAATTAGGTTTTCGATTATACAAAGTAAAAAGCATACTTTTCAAGATAATCCCAACAATCTCCCACTTATACTCAAAGTCTTTTTAAGTATACTACAACACGTCTCGCGTAGTCCGTGACATCTAATGTCACCTACACACTAACCTAATAATTTCTCCCACTTATACTCAAAGTAGATTGGCAACGGTCTTGACACCCATTCCACTCACATGTCTCTCGAATGTATTCAGAGGCGACGCTTTGTGAATGGATCGCGCTAGGTCGCCTCTCGACGCTATCTTTACCACATCTATATCTCCTCTCTTAACGATTTCTCGTTATAAGATGTATTTCCTTTAATGTGTTTGTTTGACTCGTGGACTCTTGGTTCTCTTGAATTTGCAACCGCCCTAGCAGATATTGCTAGACAAATTGTAACACCGCCTAAGTCCACTAAGAAGATCTAGAGCCCAATCGGTTCTTTCAACGCTTCACAAAGTTGACTACTTACCCGACTTCCATGGTTGAGTCGTTGATGCATTTCGCTTTCACACTCGTCCATTTGATAGCTACACTTCCCAAATGGAAACACACTAACCGAGGCGAGATAATTTTTAAATCTAAATCGATTGGAAATCCGAAGTCCCGTGAAGCCGATGAGGATTGGAGTATCTCGATCGATAAATCAACATTCTATCCCGAAGTTCTTTTGGACACTTCGAATGTTTTTAAGCGTAGATCAATGCGCTTTCCTGGGTTACTTTGATATCTTGCTACCATGCCTACGCAAGAAAGCGGATATCCGGTCTCATACACAACAATGCATACATAAGGTTTCCGGTACCAAGCACAAGGAATACCTTTCATGTCATCTATCTTTCAAGGCGTCTTAGGGAACAATTTCTTGGATAGATGGATTCCAAGTCTGAAAGGTACGAATCATTTCTTGGAATCTTGCATGCTGAATCGTTTCAAAACCAGTGTCTATGTATAAAACTTGCGATAACCCGATCATCCTTTTCCGGCGATCTCGAGTTATCTTGATCCCAAGGATATGTCCGGCTTTCCCTAAGTCTTTCACATCAAACCTGCTTTTTGAAAACCATGCCCCTTACGTCGATCACACCTTCACATCGTTCCCGATGATCACAATGTCATCTACGTATAGTACTAAGAATATCAATGTAGTTCCGACACGCTTTTTATACACACAACTTTCAAACTCGTTTTGATCAAACCCATAAGACTTTATAACATGATCAAAATATTAGTTCCAAGCTCTGGATGCCTGTTTGAGTCCGTAAATGGACTTCTTGAGCTTACAAACAAGATTTTCTTGGCCTGTTTCAATGAAACCTCGGGGTTGTTGCATATAGATCTCTTTATCAAGACTTTCGTTAAGGAAAGCTGTCTTGACATCCATTTGCCAGATTTCAAAGTCGAAAATGCGCAGTAATCAATAAGAGAATACGGATGGACTTAAGCATGGCTGGTGAAAAAAAGTTTCCTCATAATCGATCCCTTCTTTCGAGTATAACCTTTCGCCACTAGTCTTGCTTTTAAAGGTTTCAACCTTCCATGCCGGGTCCTCTTTTCCTCTTATATACCCACTTGCATCTAATGGGTTTGACCCCATTAAGTGGTTCGACTAGCCCCCACACTCTATTATGAAACATAGAACCCATTTAGGTTATCATTCTTTGTTTGCCAAGAATCTGCATCCTTATTTTGGAGTGCCTCGTCATATGTCCATGGGTCTGATTCGTCTTGTCCGGGAATCAAGTCCGAGGACTCTCCTATTCCCATGAATCTCTCGGGCTGTCAAACAACTCTCCCACTACGACAAGGCTCCGGGGTTAGAAAACGATCGTTTGGTATATCATCTAGTATAGTTGGCACTGAGGTTTGCCCTCTAAGCTCATTTAAGGTAATCTCACTTCTGGGTTTTCTTTGGTTCATATAGTCTCCTTCCAAAAATCTAAAGTGGGTGCGGATGACCACCTTTTGATCTTCGGGACTATAGAAAATACAACCTTTTGTTCCTCGGGGTATCCTACAAATGACTTTTAATTCGATCGAGGATCCAATTTATCGATTTCCTTGTCCAACACGTAGGCCGGACACCCCAAAATTCTCATGTGTCTCATACTAGGCTTGCGCCCGGTCCACAAATCTTTGGGGGTTTTGGGAACCGATTTGGATAGCACCAAGTTCAGAATGTAAGTCGTTGTTTCCAAGGTATGACCCCAGAACGACTCGGGAAGATCCGCATAACTCATCATTGATCTAACCATTTCCAAAAGAATTATGTTTTTTCGCTCTGCAACCCCGTTTTGTTGAGGGGTTCCGGGTGCAGTGAGCTGGGATACAATCCCTTCATCGGATAAGTAGTTCAAAAACTCATTGCCTCCACGATCAGATCGTAGAGACTTGATACGTTTTTCCTTATGATTCTCTGTTTGAGCCTTAAATTCTTAGAATTTCTCAAAGGTCTCAGATTCATGCTTCATAAGGAAAATGTACCTTGAGTAATCATCAATAAAATTACTCATAACCTCCTCTTGCTTTGGTTGACATTGGACTACATACATCTATGTGAACGATCTCTAACACTTCTTAAATTTCATTCCTTGGCTCCAAATGCCATCTTGGTCATATCACCCTCCAAACATGATTCGCAGGTTGGATTCGATTCAACTTGGAGACGCTCCAGTGAACCATCTTTCACCAACCTTTGGATCCTCTTTGGATTTATATGACCTAATCTTAGATGCCAAAGAAGTATTTCGTTCACGCTTTCTTTTGTCGGAAATAGTTGATGTGTTATAGGATGCATTTCGTGAGTGGTGTGCACAGTTAATTGTATAGAGATTTTCTATCAATGTCCCGTAACAGGTACACTCATCATTTCAAAAATGATGTCATTCTTATTAGAAGAAACTTAGTGTCCTATAATCGAATTTTAGAAACTGGAAGTGAATTCTTTCTAAAACTGGGAACATAAAGATAATCTCAAAAAAAACTTTATCTTCAAAAGATAGGTGCACTTCTCCCATCGCTTCAATCACACTCATGTAGCATTGCAAATAAATCGCTACTTCATGAAGTAGTATTGCAATAATCGTTACTATCGTAGCATTGCAATATCCGCCACTTACGTAGCATTGCAATGTCTTCTACTTTCAGAACGCGTTGCCCGGTGTGATGAGGATCTCACTCCCACTAAGTTGCCGGATCATTTAGAACCCGTGAAGCCAACATGATTAGTGGATCTCGTATCAACCACCCACGAATGAGAAGTATACACCGCTAAACAAGTTTCAACAACTAGTGAGTGAGAATTACCTTTCTTTCCGTCCCTTTTGGGGTTGGAACAGGCAAAACCTCCATTGTCCTTTCTCACCGCAGCTTAAGCACTTCCTCTTTGGATTTTCCTTGACACAACAA
Source organism: Stenogyne calaminthoides (assembly GCA_037126765.1). Taxonomy (NCBI): domain Eukaryota; kingdom Viridiplantae; phylum Streptophyta; class Magnoliopsida; order Lamiales; family Lamiaceae; genus Stenogyne; species Stenogyne calaminthoides. The sequence continues at coordinate 73,809 of JBBCBC010000181.1, forward strand.
GCATTCCTCATCTTACCGTTGCCCTTGGCAATAGTTGAGTTTTATTGCTTATGGCCTTTGGTCCTCTTCTTTATCTTGCCTACCCTTGGCCTAGAAGATGAAGACGGACCACTTGCCATCAAAGCTTGAGTTTGGTGCCTTATCATCATTTCTGCTGAGACCAAAAGCTTGCAACAAATTAGCTAGCGAGGCCAAAATGCTCAAAAACTTTTTGGGCAGAGAGTGAAGTACAAAATTCATCCGAGTCTCCAGATCATAATTTGCACTCAGAATCTCAAGTTTGTTCAGATGGGCCATCTATTTTGAGGACATAATCCCTTATGGGTTTGCCCTCCACCATTTTCAGCGACGACATCTCTCGCAAGGTGATCTGACGAGTCCCGCATGTTTTCACTCGTCAGTTGGCTCATCTGATTTTGGTGTGTCAAAATCCACTTGTGCTTTTGTGTAGTTAGGACAATTATAATTTTCCAATCAATATAGTTTCCATACATATTTGACTTTAAGTATAATAACAGTGGATTTAAAAGGTAACGACATGCTGAACTGAAATAAACAACTATATGCAATAGCACAAGTATATCACAAGGTTCGATCACATGCATCATATTAAAATAAGAAAAATATATGAACATGCATCAGCCAACATCTCAAAACAATTTAAATAAGTCACGTGGGGTGGGTCATTATTTAAACACATTCAAGCAGGTTACAAACAAGAACAGTTACAAACCTTTAATATCCAGATTAATAGTTGGCTCCCACTTGACCAATATAAAATTAAGTGACTTGGGAAGTATATGCATATCAATTTTATACCTAAGTAATAACCATGATTAAATACAGGATTACTATTTCGCTTTGATCGAGCCTCGTGGGGAGGGTCATCGTCGCCACTAGTAATAACCCACAATCATCCTTTTGGAATTCATTCATGTGAAACCTATCTTTTGACCGTCCCGTGGGGGGAATTTCTCCAAAAGAATTCACAAATAAATAAATCATGGAGGTCAAAATTAATTCAATTTTATTATTCGGAATAAGATTGTCAATTAATTATTTAAACATACTTAGTAATTTTGAAGTTGAGATTTTTCCATTTGGCAACCCTCATGCAAACACATTTAAACAAATTAAATAAAGCATAAGATAGCACAAATAAATCAAGCAAAAGCAGAAAGAAAAATAAACATATTGGGCACAAATTATCCAATTGTCATGGTTTGATTTTTTCTTGACTTGATCTTGAAGAAATTAATTTGCATTGTGAGAATTGTGTGAATCCATCCTCAAGATGGATGTTGTATTGATATAATATTAGGATCAATCGTCAATCATGAAATAATGTTTGAATACAAACATGCAAGAAACTTTTTGAATCCACAAAGTTCCATGCAAAATTTTAAACAAACATCGAATCATGCGAATGTAAACTCAAATCAACAAAGAGAGGTGGGGAAAATGCAAAGGCCGATTGTGAATAATGGAAACCAAGAAAACAAAAGACGATGCGGCTGCACCTTCAACTAAGTCTTGTATATGCACCTCAATTATTCAGCGATGAGAAAAATTCTTGTTCTTTAATGTAAAAATTTATACTTGACATTTCATTTAACTGAATGTTTTTGACCGTGTAGAATCCGACGCGGGATGTCGATTTCGTCAAAATATGATGGTGCATGTAAAACAACAAATAAGTTTTTAAATTTATAAAAGCATCTTTTATATTGATAAATGTTTTTTATTAAAATATTTTAAGAAAATATGTAGCATTTTTTAGAAAATAATATGTAGTGGTTGAGCTCATTGCAAATATATGTGATTAAAATCCATAATTTGGAAATCTAATAGAAAAACTCCTTCAAGCGATTCATTGAAGAACTTAATGTCGAGAGCGATCTTACCGTATACTTAATCAAATGAAAACATTAATCAACAAAATGGCCATCTTTTCTATTTAAGTCATCAACATTATTTTATAATTTGAATATTTTACAGTTAGCAACAATATTTTATGCTTGGATGATTTTGCAGAACCTAATTAAACCCAAAACCAATTTGTTTTAGCTAGAACTTGAAAATAAAATCAAATTGCATAATCTACAAGAAAAATTAAAAGCAACGCTTGACAAAAAAAAGTAAGAGTTGTCAAAATTACTTTTACACAAGCTTGATTCCATCATTTAAAAGATATGATTAAACTTACGGATAGATGATAAATTTGCCAAAAATGACACTTCTATAAAATATCAAGAAACATATCGGTGAAATTCTTCAAAAGTCTTAAACAATGACGAAGATGTGTCTCCATTTAAATTCATTTTCAAATGTCAAATTCACATCCATTTTTACCACTAAAAAGCAATATATAAGCGACAAGACATAACAATCTGCGATCCTCACTGTCCGTTCGATTCTGTCAGATTCGCATCGCCCGTCTCATGGCGGCCCTTCTCCCGCCCGCATTTTGGCATAAGCCGGCCTGCGCCTGGCGCCCATGCTTGCCGCTCCAAATGAGCGCCTCGCCAAAATGATTTACGCTCTTTGGTCTATTTCTCACCGATTGATTTCTCGATTTCGCCCTTTAATTCTTCATCTCTTTTCATTTCCGATCCGGTTACAATTTATTTACAAAAAAAAATAAATAAACCTAGATCTAGACTAGTCTATTACATTGATCAAATCAAACAAATCCTAGTCTACTCGTGGATTTTCTCACGAGGCAAAACAAACCGAAACTAATCGAATTAAAAACCACGAGTTTTTATGCATGCAAAATAAAACATTAAAATCCATGACAATTGGATACCGCAAAATAGATCTAACGGTTCTACTATCCAATTTCAAATTTAATGTCGAGGATTTACTGACGATGCTTGGTACGCCGCGCATGACACGCGCTAGTTTGAAGTCCTTGTGGCCGCCGGGCATAGGCTATATCCGAATGAGTGCATATATGGGCGAAGTCATCGCAACGCGCCAAAATGAATTTTTCGCATCAATAGCGGAAATCCCAAGCGGTGCGTAAATTCCACCCTTAGAAATGTTTATGTTTATACCGAGTAGCCTCGAATCCGGTGACCAGCTCATCCGTGTGGCCGAGTGTGGACGATGTAGGCGGAGCGCCGATTGAGCACTAGTGGAGCACCGACGGAGCGCCAGTGGAGCGTTAGTGGAGTGCCGACTATAAAAATATGGGATTTTTGGAAGGGGATGCAATGGGGGATTCGGGGCGTACCGGTAGCAACGCGATTTAGTTTGGATGCTAGAAAAGTAATTTAACGAAACGAGGTTGGCTAGTTCGAAGGCCTTGAGGCCATCGGGCATAAGGCTATATTTAGGTGATTGAGTCTTGGGATGGGCTAACGAGTCATGTGGAACCCCGTGTGATCTTTAATCAAATCAAAAGATCCGGTGCATTCCCTGCATTAATGCTTGTGGTTTTAAGATCGAGTAGCCTCGATCGGGTGACCGAAACAAACAGTTATCCGTGTGGGCAGTCTCAAAAGGGCCATCGGAAGATCTCAAAGAGAATATGAAAGAGCAACCGACGGAAGCAAAAAAGATGGAGCGTCGGTCGAGCGCTAGTGGAGCGACGACTATAAAAATGTGGGATTTTTAGAAGGGGATGCAACGGGGGATTCGCGCTGGTAGCAATGCATACGGTTTCTTGCCTAGTAAGCCGAGCGGGTTGGCTAGTTCGAAGGCCTTGCGACCATCGGGCATAGGCTATATCCGCTGAGTGCCGTATGGGCGAATGAGTCATGCGGCGCCCTGCGCCAAATCCCCCGGTGCATTCCGCCCGCGATTAGTTTCGGGGGAGTTATGAAAGGTTGAACCATCAATCACATGTAATGAGTCCATGCCCATCACTCTGTAATTCGGATCCACGACCCGATCCACTTGACACCCTCCATGGAAATGCCACATGGAGACGACACTGTCTACACAAAACTGCTTCAATGAATGAGCTCCCGTGATCCTGTGCTTTCTCTGACAGTTTCTAGAAAGTTTCAAAATTAACATATTAATAGTTGCACGGTTCAGTGTAAACAAATTGCATATTTCAGTGTAACAAGTTGGATGGTTCTAAAATACACTATGAAGTGCACGATGCATCTTGTGCATACAAGATTTAATCCATAATTAATTCGTCGATCCTGTCAAAATATATAAAAGAAAATGATTTAATTATATAAATATATAATACTATTTCTCACCATGTCTCATAGGAATAGATCTCTTGTTTGGGGTAAATGAGTAAATACACATTTAATGTGTTATATACACATTTAATATGTCACACTGCAATTACTCTTTTTACTTGTACTTGTACAGTCCATAAAATCCTTCTTTACTTCGATCATTATTATAGTAGCCACGAGCTTCACCCGCAACAAAAATCATAATAAATTAAAAGCGCACATTTTCAATGTGCCTAATTAACATCCATCTCTTGGATTTGTGAGTGTTACTTAATATATATATATATATAGTTCTAAATTGGCTTGACTAAAAAGCTTCACATTCTATACCTACTCAAAGAAAAAGAGAAAAAAAAATGACGAGTGCAGAAAGCTCAAATGCAAAAAACAAGAACAATCCACAGGGGATAGTAATTTAGGTGTCAATATTCACTGTGAAGGGTGTGCAAATGAAGTTGGCAAATATCTCCGACGATTTGAAGGTTTAATTTTATTTAAAAATACTGTATGCAGCATTATTGCAAATTATATATATAAATTCGATCTGTATTAAATTATTATGTATATATCCTTAGATGAGATGTTATATTATATGTAATAAATTAAATGATATATATATTGGCGTAAAGATGTTGGATGGGTGTGTTTGGATTCCATAATATAGGTGTGGAGGGGGTAGAAATTGACGGTGCGAATAATAAGGTGAGAGTTAAAGGGGAAAATGGTTGATCCCATGAAAGTAAGAGAGAGATTGAGGAATAAAATGAGTGGGAATCATGTTGACTTGATTTCTCCTAAGCCATCTCAAAAAGAAGAGAACGTGAAGGAAGTTGAGAAGAAAAAGCCTCCAGAGGTTATATATATTACTATTACTATTATTATTAATAATTTAAAATTGTTGATTATTAATATTTATGCATGTTGTGTTGCAATTGCACTTACACTTACACTTGCAGGCAGAGGTGATTGAGGAGGCGTTGAAAATTAATTTGCATTGTGAGAGTTGTGTAAAAGAGGTGAAGCATTGCATCCTCAAGATGGAAGGTGTATTGATATCCTACTATTATTAATATGAATCAATGAAAATGATGGATAATCATGAAATAATATTAATTGCAGGAGTACAAACAGTGGGTCCAAATATAGAGAAGAATGAGGTGCGTGTAAAGGGGACGATGAATCCACAAAAGATTGTAGAGTTCGTCAACAAGAAATGTGGGAGACATGCAAGAATTTTGAAGCAAACTAGTGTGGCAAGTCATGCGAATATTAATGGAAACGAAGTCAACAAGAGAGGTGGGAGACATGCAAGGCCGATTGTGAATAATGGAAACCAAGAAAACAAAGACGATGCATGCTGCACCTCCCACGATCAACTAAGTCTTGTATATGCACCTCAATTATTCAGCGATGAGAATCCTAATTCTTGTTCTTTAATGTAAAATTTATACTTGACATTTCATTTAACTAGATGTTTTGACACGTGTGTTGCACGTTGCACGTGTAACTGTGTACCGATTTATCAAAATATGATGGTGCATGTTGAACAACAAATAAAGTTTTAAATTTTATAACGAAAGCATCTTTTATATTGATCGTGTTTTAATTAAAATATTTTAAGAAAATATGTACATTTTTTTAGAAAATAATATGTAGTGGTTGAGCTCATTGCAAATGTATGTGATTAAGAATCACATAATTTCTGAAATCTAATAGAAAAACTCCTTCAAAAGCAGCCAAAAGAAGATTGAAGAACTTAATGTCACGCGATCTTCTGAATTCGGGTTCAGAAGTATGGTACAATGTGTGTACTTAATCAAATGAGAAACATTAATCCAACAAAATGGCCATCTTTTCTATTTAGAGTCATCAACATTATTTTATAATTTGAATAGTTAGTGATTCTATCTGCAGTTAGCAACAATATTTTATGCTTGGATGATTTGCAAGGAGCCTAATTATCTGCACCCAAAACCAATTTGTTTTAGCTAGAACTTAGAGAAATAAAATCAAATTGCATAATCTACAAGAAAAATTAAAAGCAACACTTCTGACAAAAAAAAGTAAGAGTTGTCAAAATTACTTTTACACAAGCTTGATTCATTTCAGCATCATTATAAAAAGATATGATTAAACTTACAGATAGATGATGACTGTATATTTAAATTCTTCTGACCCCTCGATCAAAATGACACTTCTATAAAATATCCAAGAAACATACAGTGAAATTCTTCTCTGAAGTCTTAAACAACTTCTGAAGATGTGTCTCCATTTAAATTCATTTCAAATGTGTCACATGTTGAACGACCTCCTTACCTACATACATGTTGTCAAGTCTCCATTCACCATCAAGTCATCAACAACAATCTTGTACTGCAACGGATTTTTACCAGATGAAAAACGCATAAAAAAGAACTTAAGAATTTCGTAGTAGAAATATAAGACATGTAGAAACATAAGACATAGCAATCTGCGAAAATTCAAATTCTTACCAGCTTAACTCATGTTTATTTCCCCAAGAAATTTTATCGTGGCTATTGAATTATATGAGTGAAGCAAATGATGGAGCTGTTGCAGCTTGTGCACTCCACTCCTCATGCCATCCCTATGGAAACAAAAAGACAAAAGGTAATACTTCCACAGATGTAAATATACGACAGGATGCTGGGGTAATTGCTTGAAAACTGATTGATTGTTCAAGATTCTAAAAGATCATTACCAAAATTTTCTATAGAGGCAGCAAGTGAGGAATAAGACAAAATACATAAATATAAGGGATATTTCACTTAAAAATAAACGTTGAGTGTGATACAATGGGTGTTCCTTCAATCATAAAATCATGATAGTTACCTGCTGTATAGCTAATTCTCTAATTATTTTTCCTTTTGTCAAGATCCACAAACTGTGAGTGATGCCATTAAATGAAGGAGTCAGAAAGAAGCATAAATACGAATTTTGAAGTAGACGAGGAATGATTAAACTTATGGTAACTTCTTCCAGTACACAATATTATTCATCTTACCCAGGTGCATAAATGTGAAGTATGAATTATGGAAAGAAGAGTAGCCAGTATACCTCCTACCTGCATGATATAATTGGCATTCATGCACAGGTTTGAGTTTAAAGAAATGCATAATGACTGGCATTAATGTGAACCAGCATACCAAAAACATAATGGTGGTCAGATGTCGAAATAGCTTCTTTCACACTCCTCTTTAAAAGAAATGAAAACTTTAGACTCGTCCAAGTTTACACCACACACAATTTAGGGAGAAATTTCTATTCAACCCAGAGGGGTAAAAAATAAATTCAAGAATTTACTCGTGTTTGTAGAAGAGCGAAGAAAATCTACCTGATTTCATGCTCCAACTTTTCGTTCAATCGGACAACTTTGACAGCAGCTATAAGCATCAATGTTATCAGTCTTTTCCGACCTGTGCTCCCGCAAAGACCTGAGTAGTATTGCATGAGGCACATTTTAAACATGAGAAGAAACATAAACTAAAATGAGAGACCCACACCAAATAATAATAATTGTAATATCCAATAGTCGTCCAAGTTACTAAGATCGAGCTTCTAAGGACGACTTCTCTAAGGAATTTTTAAAATCAATCGAGTTTGTATCACTTTCATAAGGATACTCAACAATTTAGTACATGAGAATAATACATTGACTTTAGTTTGTCCAACCAAAATAGAACGTCTTTTGATCAAGTCCCCTTTTTGAACTAAATGATAAACTGTTTGAGGTCTATTTTACATGGCATAACTCATTAGGATATTGGCAATATAAGAAAGCATCCTCAAATCTAATAATTTGTATTAAACAACTCACCAAAATAAAAATAGACGTAACAAATTAAATAATTTATAGCATAAATTAACCAGATAATATGAAAATGCATTTGGTCGACACCATATGCATTGTGGCGTAACATTTGTCCTCTTCTCTAATAATCAATAACCAAAATGATGTAATTGATTATATGAGGTATCAATAAAGATGTTATGAACGGAGATTATCTTTTCGCATTTTGTTGTTAAGATTGTGCATGAAAAAAGTAAAAACTTAAGTTCCAAACTACTGAAAGGATGACTCCTGCATACTATCAACCAAATACCAACAATTTAGTAGGTAATAAAGAATAAAATAGGTAACAATGCCTGGACATACAACTAGTAAGAGGGCACAAATTAAGTAAATGAAAATAAATCTGTATAAGTAATAATACATGTTTCACTTTAAAAGGTCTAAAAAAAATCAAGCCTTTGAATTTTTAAGTAAAGGCAGACCCTCGGGTTGTGGAAAGAAATAGCTTTCTCAAAAATTAGAATAGATTCAACAATGTGCATTGTAACATTCTACCATGAAGCATGTCCTGCAAAAGGATTCAAAAAACAAGAGACAAAGCAAGATAAGCACTGTCTCAATAGAATTTATGATGAAGTAGACACTAAATTAAATAGCAAATGATAGCACATAAACAAAGGTAGCTTGTGAAGCAGTATCAGGGATATGGAACAGTTATTACCAAGGACGACATTCGGAGAAATTGCTAAGACATTAAGTTTTGGCTCCTCAAACACAAAGCTTATTGCATACATATACAGAGTTGCTCTAAGAGAAACAAAGAAATAATTAATAATTTGTCACACAACTCAACTCATAAAAGTACATAAAAAGAAAATTCTCTCAGCTAAATTTACAATGGGAAAAAGTAATATGTACACAAACCTATAATATTATATGCAGCGGAATAATGTCCTTTGTAAACTGATTTATGTGTATAAATTACACACATAAATTTATGAAAAAAGACTGCCAAAAAGCTTGGAACTTTCCATCATAGATAATAAAAAAGACCTAAACATCGTATTCAATAAAACAACACAACTCTGAGAGTTTCTAACTAATTATTTATCTCATACAATGTGATCCATAATCCTAAAACCCAAATAGGAACAATCAAAATACAACACCAAGCTAAACGATAAATTAAGAATCAAGAAATAACAATTATATTATTATCCAAACAACCAAAATTCAAGTTCAGTATAACCTCTATAGAACCCTTAATTCCTCACATGTTAATCCAAAGAACGAAAATTCTAACAAGACCAACCGTAGATAGTAAGGAAAAGAAAAAAAAGGGGGAAATATGAATAAATATTTCACAAAAAACTCTCTTGGCGACCAATTCAGCATATGACTTAAAATCGTCAGCAGAAAATAAAATATAATATAGAGAAGCATTTCTTACATATAATAAATAAAGAAATGAGTTTTAGACATAAATATGAATTTCAAGTTCAATTCATGCTGCAAGAATAAATTTAAACAAATCAACATGGTATCATAATTCTACTAGGAATGTTATAATACCAATATGTGGCCTCTGCATGCTGGAACTTTTAGCAAAAGGCTAGTCAGCGACAGACAGAGCTTCGTTGAAGCCATAGTCGAGAAAATCTATTAAAACTCAAAAAACCTTACAAAAAGATAAAAGCAAAATAAAATTAGAGATTTTTACTTCACCACTACCAAGTTATGCTGCAGATGCCATAGCCAATGAACTTCATGATATATATGCTACATTTAAACTACCAGTTTTCTCGACATATTTATCATGATGATCATGAGAAAATTGAAAAGAAAAAGGATAGTTATTTTAATATAGTGGCAAAGAAAAAGGATAGTTATTTTAAGTATAGTGACATACTTGAAAAGCAAAAAAGAAACACAATTTTAATATTTCAATGATACCTGGACATCTTCCAACAACCCATTTGCAGATTCACGGGCATAAACATAACAAACTATGAAAACTCATGCAAAAGATATGCTTCACGAGCATGGTATAAACAAAAATGTAGTTTACTCACCAATCATCGCCAACAAAAAGAAATTAAATAACCTGGAAACACTTAAATGAAAATAAAAAAAATAATCACCATAATCTTCAACCTTACTTCGTCTTCATCAGTGCTGCTATCAATCACTGTGTGTATTTATTTGTAGATCTTCATCTTTGATCGAATGAAGTAAAGTTGATCTAAGAAAAAAAAAAAACATCTGCTTTATTTCAGACTCAACATAGAATGAAAAATAATTCAAGAAAGTTACCATTTGAACAGGGTTTCGAATCGTCAACAATCATAGTCATAGCGGTGGGCGTGCTGAAGAAGGCAAAAAAAAAATTAACAATCAAAGCGCTAAACCTAAACCCCAATAAATTTGCTAAATCCCAAATAAAAATCATCAAAATTCAAAGCCCTAAATCTAATCAATGAAATGAATTCCCAATTTACCCAGAATTCAAGCAACGGAAGTAATTAAGTGAGTGGGGGGGCGGGGACAGTGGTGGTAGCGGCGGCGATCGCACGGTTCTAATTCTGGAAAATGAAAAATACTTGAAAGGAATTAATTAAAATAAAATAATAACATATAAAATAGAAATATTAGAAGAATGTAATTGAACACTATAAATTATATCAGGGATAGAATGGTCCGAAAATGATTTCTCATCCCTTCTCACTTTTTAAAATAGTATAGATATAGATATAGACTTGTCACTAGAGATAACATTTATATACGCAAAACAAAAAAATGATTCATCATCATTTAAGTGCACAAGAGTTGGGAGATCACATTTATATACGCAAAACAAAAAAATGATTCATCATCATTTAAGTGCACAAGAGTTGGGGGATCTAATTTATGATGGTGATGGATCGCTATCCAAAATATTAGATGCATTAACTTATACACTATCATCATTATTCTCCTTTATGAATCGTCCTTGAATTTTTAAAACCAGGGTGGATTGAGGCTACAGTCACTCCTTCGACTTTTAAAATTTTCCCACTATGTATATGTCCACAATTTTTTTATTTAAACTATTAACTTAAAAATAATTCAATCACTAATGTGTCTCGAACTTTTATAGAGGACAAAGTACAAATAATGACACTCCACTACAATTGTTGGGAATTTATAACTCTAAGGTACAATTTTTTTTATTATTACTCTTTACTACAAAACATACAATTTTGACCTTTATGTTAGTATTTTTCTTTTTCTTTTTGTTGCACGTGCCCCCACCCACCCACCCACCCACCCAGATATTTTCTCTCTCACCACCCCAAAATATTCTCCCTCCCTCCCTCCCTTCCTTCATTTCAAAACACATACCCCTCTCTCTCTCTCTTCCCTCGCCCAAACTCTCTCTCTCTCTCTTCCTCTCTCTCTCTCCCTCCCTCCCCCCCCCTCCTCCCTCCCTCCTACCATTCCACTCCAATAACATGATGAAGCGGTTCCGCACGACACCCCCGTGTAGGTGGCGATCTGTTCGGGGGTTCTTTGATTTGTTCATTTTTAATAAATTTTATTCGTAGTTTAGGTTAGCACCATCGTGAATCGGTATTAAGAAAAAGAAGAAACTGGTGGATCTATTTTGGTGTATGTAAATTCATTTGGGAGGTACCATTGAGAAAAATGTGCAAATTCTGGTGGGGAGGAGAGGAGATAACACTATATAAACAAAACAAAAAGTTCTTAAAAATTATAATCAACAGTACAATGACTTCCCATCTAAAAAGTTTTTCTAAAAATCATTTTTTAAATTTTAAATTTCAATAGATATCAAACAACAATAACTTCATATTTTACTAAATGGTACTACCTCCGTCCCGTTCAAACAACAATGACTTCATATTTTTAAGGCTTTTTGACTATTCATAAGGATTTATGGGAATAGTGATTAGAAAGAGTTGTTTATTAGTATTTTATGTGATAAAGTGATAAAGTTATGGGTAGTTGGGGGTAGAAAGAGTTGTTTATTAGTATTTTATGTGATAAAGTGATGTGATAAAGTGTATTTCCATTTTAGGAAAGATTGGGACAAAAAAATGGAAAGAAAACCTTAAAGATTGGGACGGATGGAGTAATTTAAAGACATTATTATCTTATAAAATTAATGGGGTCATAATTTATATGAGTCCTCAGGAAAATAATTATCTTCTTATATTATCGAAATTATTGATTTGCATAAAGTCAGACCACATAAAACTATTATTGCACCAGTCTCATTTTTCATTTTTATTCAAGGATGTGTCAGTCCACCACCGAACCGATGCAACATTCGTGTACGCAGTTCACACTCACACACAGGTTCAGAATTCGAAAGCCAAATTCAACCAAGATTTGCACTTAATTATACCGGGAAAAAAATCAGCAACTTTCTTGGAGTGGTCGTCACACCCAAGTCCGCTCTTTAATCTAACGGGTCTTGAACTGTACACAGTGATTTTTGTAAACTGGGGGATGTAAGTTTGGCAAAGTATGTTGTAAGATTATGGGTATTCCTTATATCCAAATTAATGAAATCTTTTTTCTGGAAAAAAATTGAGGTTTAATTTTCCTAATAATAAGTATATCTTATGATTATCTTTTTGTCTTGGCGGCAGTATATATGCATCATTGTGTATTTATGTTCGATCAATCTCATGATTGATCCTTTGTAGTGATTGATCATGATTGGTCTATATGTGTTGTAGTGGTGAGTCTCAACCCTCATTAAAGTGTTTGAATTGGTTTTAATAGGAAAAAAAAGTTTATCTTTCCTTTTTACTTTAACCAACCATTTCAAATTTAGTAAGTTTTTGTTAAACTATTTTTAAAACACCATATTTCAAATTATTTATTTTTAAAGATCCTTAATTTAACATTTATATTGCACATGTAAATCTAAAATTCATATATATATATATATATATATATTAATATTTTTAAAAGTTTTTTTATTGATTTTAACTGTATGAGTTGAATTTATATATTAACTGATATGGAGTCTGATATTGGGCTTCTTATGGAGCCTAATAGCTTACGTGACATTCCTAAACTAAACCCTAAACTATGAATTGTAAACCCTAAACCATCAACCATTGGCCGGATTGAACCATGAATTATTTTATTTTGGGTTTGAAAGTTAGGTTCGGACCGGGTAAAAAATCTATTAGGCTCAATAAGGAGCCCAATATTAGGCTCCACATCAAAATATATATATATATATATATATATATATATATATATATATATTTATTTATTTATAATTTTAATATTATTTTATAATTTTAGTTTTTGTGGTGATTTTAATATATTATTAATTAAGTAATTATGAGACAATATGTGTATGTAATATAATTTTCATATATTAGAGAAAAATATTAATAAAAAAAATTGTAGATGAAAAAAATAAATTTAATTAAATTTATACTACACCTCACACTACACAATTTCTCCTTAAAATTTAAAATATTCAATTTGTGCAACACATGAAATCTATAAATATATAAAAGCATGAAAGTTTCCTGTAACCCTATTCACGCCCATTTCTCCACCCTCTTCTCTCTCCTCTTTATTTCCATTTTTTTAGGACTTTCTCTCCACTTTTAATAATTTTTCAGATCCTCTCTTAAAGAGAATCCCTTGGGTGAAATACTAGTGCTAGTTCAAAAAATAATTACCGCTAAAAGTAGAACGACGTCGCTTGAGCATCTGATTCTCTCTCTCACCAACTCGCCTTTTATGTATTTGAAAAAACGAGTAGCACGTTTCTTCAATGAGTGCGCGCGTCTTCTTAAAATTTCTTGCTCGCTTGTCTTCGCCCTTTTTTTTTTGATCGAACGAGAGGTTTTATTCATCTGGAAAAACAATGAGTACAACACTCTCGAAATAAACCACATCTCCACGACATCCCAAATAACTGGGGTGCTCGGAGAAAAAGAAAAATAAACAGTCCTAATAAGAGCACGAAAACACCTGAGCTAATGATAACTGACCATCAAGTAAAGCACTGAGACTAAAACCATGTTGTCCAGTGACAGCTAGCACGAACCACCATGAATCAACTAGTCTCTAAAAAATAATAGACAACCAGCAATACAAACAAACTAACAAAACGTAAACAAAGAAAACAACAAGGGGAATTAAACACAAACCAAAAGTAGGAAGAAAACGCACAAGGCGCAGAAAAACTGACTTCTAGACTACTAGAGGAGACGGGAACAGCAAAAGTAAATCTACAAAAACTAAACTACAAAAAAGAAAAAACGAAAAAAAAAAAAAGAAAAAACGAGGATCCAACGAATCGATCTACCAATCGGCCACCGTGGCGCCGTTGGGGAAGATCGACCCGTGGATCCAAACCCAGAGCTGAAAATCTACGGCAAGCGGACCGCGGCGATAGCGAGATCGAGAAAAAGGAAGGACCAAGCAACAAAAGTTCTGGAGCCGGGCAAGAAGCGGTAGCGGCCAAACTGGCCGCTGCAATTGAGTGAAGAAAAGGCGGTGGGAAGGTGGTGGAGGGCGGTGGCGGTTTTTTACTCGGAGAGAAAAAGTTTTAGATAGAGAATAGTTAGCCTTATCCCTGTGAAAATGTGCTTGTCTTCGCCCTTATTTGCAATTGATACTCTGAAAATCAAGAATTCCTTCAATTTTTCACTCGAACCCTAGAGTTCGAACCGAGCTCGAGCCCATAAATTTCGACTCAGCTTTTTACATCCCTACCAGTTAAACCCTTCATTGGCACTGCTCCTGTCTCGAAAACCCTTTTTACCTTCTGAATCGTGCGGTTTACAGCTCCGAAGAAAGCTGGTTCATGAAGTAGGGGAACACTGCAAAAGAAATGGATAGTATTAGTAGGCGAGGGGGAAGACAAACGCTCCTGCCCCTGCGCTCCATCAGGCAACTCTCCAATACTGTCTCTTGCTGGTAATTGAATTCAATTAAATATTAAATTCGAGCTGTTGGTTTCTGTATCATATGATCACACATGAATTATATTATAGGTATTGTGATTTCAAGTTAATGGCATTCAATGAACCCTTGTTTCGTTTCGGTCGCAGGCACTCTAGGTTATGCCCTTTTCTCTCAGTTTCCTTTTTTTTTTTTAATCCATATTTTGGCTCTAAGCAATATATTTTTCCTTGTAGATACTTCAGAGTCTGGTTCTCCATGGGAATCGGATTTAGTTTGACTGCTGTCTCTGGAGTTACAGCGGTCAGTAGCTTATCAGCATTCTCAATTCCATTTCTCTCTGAAACAAATAAGCTTTCCTCACAAATGGTTAATTATATTTTTGTCTTCTTGTTTGTGATTTTTTCTGCCAGCTCCTTCTTTATCAATTCGCAAAAGCATCTCTTGTGTATACAGGAGGAAATGCACGGTCTGGTGACTCCTTGTTTGGCCTTTCCTTTTTGGTCAGTATTATGTGATCGATTTGAACCTGTTGTTACCCACTCTTTTGGAATTTGCAACTTCATGTACTAGGTCTGGGTAATCAGATGTTTGTTATCGAAACTGGAGTCTCTTCATTTTAACATCTTTATGTGCCTGGACTGGTATTTGGTGTTAACTTTGGCTTGTTAATCTAGGTTTATGCAGTATCCTATGGGGGCTTTTTATTTCTTATTTGTATATTACCTGAGCATCTTGAATGATACCTAATGCAGTGTTATTCAATCTTATGCAGACTACTGGAATGAACATCTCATTTTCCAGTTTGGGATACTTGTGCTTATCATCTGTCATATGCTTAATTGTGCATGAGTTTGGCCATGCTCTTGCAGCAGCTAGGTTAAGAATCTCCCTCTCCTCTTAACGCCCACAATTGTCTCTTAAATTCATAAAAGGGAATCATTAGCTGCCTATTGCATTTGCTAATGATGAATTGAGAACTGAAATTGTGTAGAAAAAAAGTATATAATGAATTACAATTGAAAGGAAATATTCTACACATTCTCGTACACCTTTGATTTTGGCTATCATGGTTTTAGAAATTTGAATATATACAACGGTGTTCGGAAAATGTATTATTCCAGCAAGTGAATTTGCTAAATGTATTATTTTTGCTAAAAGAAAAATAACATAGTTAATGTATTAGAAACTATCTCACAATGATTATTGTATGTGCAATTTGTCTTGGGTGCAGTGAGGGTGTGCAAATGGAGTATGTTGCTTTCTTTTATGCTCTGTTGTTTCCAGGAGCTTTGGTTGCTTTCAATCACACGTCATTGCAGGCATTGCCTTCGGTGGCTTCACTCCGTATATATTGTGCTGGTATTTGGCACAACGCAACAGTAAGGTCACATACCATTTTGTTGTCAAAAATTGATAGTCTGTACTGTCGTTTCATAATAAGTGTCGATTTAGAGGTTACATTTTGTTTCTAATTAAGTATCGTTTTTGCTATTTATCCACATTTTTTTTCCTCATTTACCCCATGTATATCTTTTTTTTTTTAATTAAAGATGTCTTTTTTTTATATAAAGATTGACTTAGTGCCTATTTTAGAACTCTAAAAAGTGCTCTAGAAGCACTTATTTTTAAAGTTGTTACACACAGCTTTTCAAAGAAATAAGTGCTTCTGTCTTTTTAGTTGACTTTCAAAACACCGCCATAGGATAAATATGTAATTTTTTTTTTTTTATATTCCTTAATTTTATAAAATTTTCTAAAAGGACACTGATTATGAAAAGGAGGGAGTGTAAATAGAGGTAGTATGTGCTCCCTGATACTGAAACATAACTATCGTTTTTTGCAGTTTTGCGGAGTTTGCACCTTGGCTTTGTCCCTTCTTCCCATCATATTAAGTCCATTTTACATGCATGGTGAAAACCCCATGGTGTGAAACACAAGCATCTTATAGAAAAAATGATTTTTCAGTCGTTTCTGAAAGCTTTGTTAAACTGAAAATGATTTACCACTCTGACACAGGTTTTGGATGTGCATCCTCTCTCACCATTATCAGGCTATCTGTCAGCACATGATGTTATACTTTCTTTGGATGAGTTCCATATTCATACCGCTGAAGAATGGAAACAGATCGTTACTGTGTTGACTGAGAAATCAACTGAAATATCAAATGTGCAAAAGAGTTATTGTGTTCCTGATTCTGTAATTGAAAAGAGCATTCAAATTCAACTCGAAGGGTATCAAACCTATTGCCCGAATGAACTTATTGTGTTTGCTCCCGCAACCTGTTTGGATGTGAGCAACTATAATGATGGTGGGAACAAATTCAATCATAAAAAAGTAGCAGTTATTCACTGTTTGAATGCTAATGATGTTGCAAAGCATAAGAAATGTGTGCAAGCTCACAGAAATAGTAGTGCTTGCCTTTGTTCAGAGGTAATCTACCTTTATCAGTTATTCGTGGAATGTCTTCAAACCTTTTTGCGGTAATCTACCTGACATTTTGTGTATGCTTGGTTGATAAGATGTAGTAGGGTAGGATTGAGAAAAAAATAGCGAGAAAGTAAGTGAGAGCAGGATTATTATATTGTGATAAATGAAAAGAAAAAGTATGAGAGAGAATGTGTAGGTATTATGAGGTTAGGATTTCGAAGGATTTTGAGATCTAGCTAGCATAATCCTATAAACGAACATGTATTAGAAATTTAGGATTTGAAATTAAAATCTCATTTTTGCTAATCCAGAAACAAACATACCCTTATGGATACAGGAAGAATTATGTTTGATGCCGCTGCAACAGCCAGGTCTAGGATGGGTTGAAATAACATATTCTAGTCTAAAATGCCTCAACCATGGAAGACTTTTCTCTTCAGACAACAAGCATTCTAGTTATACAGAAAGAAGATGCCTTCAGACTTTTGTCTTTGTTGGTGATCTCATGTCTATGGCACATTCAATTCACTTGACGTCATATCGGCCTCGTTTGTTGGTTTATTTCATCTCTCATCTTCCGGATATGTTCGAGAAATTTTTCACATGTGCCTTCCACGTCTCAATGATACTTGCTCTGCTGAACAGTCTTCCGGTAGGTCCTAAACTACAGAAATTTTCTGTGCTACCTTGCAGGGCACTGCCTAGTTCTACTTTATTGTACAGTACAGCACATTAAAGCACAACTGGGCAGTGCCCTGCTGGGTATCATAGAATAAACCTAAATACTACTCTCACATGGTGTGATTTATATTATTTACCACCACTAAAAGTGTTAAGCAGTATGATATCATAACTTACTATTTCAATAGGAACCCCGTACAAGAGAAGTTGATGTCTTTAATTTGAGAATAGTTTTTTTAGACCAGACTCAAATTCCTTCTGTATATCTTGAGGTATAGTGCAACGAAATTTAAAAAAATTATTACCTTGCTACTTGAAGATTGTGCGACTATATAGCTTTTTATATTAAATTTAAAAAAAAAAAAAACACTTTTCCTTGTTCTTTAGCTATATTGGTAAATAATTTAAGTGCTATGATTTGAAAATTTGTGTACATTAATTCATAGTCAAGGAAAATATAATGTTAAGTGTTTTCTGTAAGATAACTCTAGAATCATTAGGTCTATGATTTACATTAGCTCATAAAATACTAATATGTTTGAGAACATCACATAAGAATGTTCGGTTGAGTTTATATGTGCTTCTGTAAGGTGTTTGAGAGCTTAGAAGCTCCTCAAAATTTTGATATATTTTCGAGAAAAGATCTTGAATGTTCTTACAATTAGATGCTAGGAAATAAGGACATCCAAGGTCATTCTTTTAAGTATGTATCTTATTTTGAAAAGCTGGTAATATTAATGTTTATGTCTTATTATATAATTGGGTTCAGCAGGGTCTTTTTAATTTGGGTTCCTTAATAAACTGTGTGTGCTTTATGGGCTTAGGGTAGGGTTTAGGAGCCTTATTTATATTGCTTTGTTTTCTTCGTTAGGTTTATCTGGAGTGATCATTTAAGTTTGTAAATGGCAGATTTGCTTAGGCAGGATTCATTCCTTAGTATTTTCTATTCCATTGTTATCAATCTTTCATCTTTATCAATAAACAGTATTACTATGTCAAAAACTCCTTTAAATTTTGGTCCTCCAACTTATCACTTTCAAACTGCGGATATATTTACAAAAGCTATTTCTCGACAATGACATGAGTCTTGTTGACAAGTTGATACTTTCTGATCATCCAGCATCAATTTGAGGGGGGGTGTTAATCGGAGGAAATTATGCTTGATCACTCAATCACTGAAATCAGCCCTGTGATTAAGTTTGGGCAAAGTTATATTTGTAGATAGCTATAATTGTGCAATCTGTTTATTAGCTAGAATTGTGCAGTTAGCTTATTGTAATTATTGTTGTAATGCATATAAATAGAGGTGTATACAAAAAAAAAGGCATTCAGTCGGAAGTTTGACACTTTCTAATAGTTAGTCACCTAAGGTTGGAGAGATACCCCTTGTTTCTTCATGCTTAACCATTTTGCCTAATATTTTCTCACATATATATGTTGTTGAAATTCATAGTTCTGGTCATTATTCTGAAATTCTTGTGTGAAATTCATCAGGTGTATTTTCTTGATGGGGAATCCATTCTAGAGGTGATTTTGGTGCACTACTTGGGTTTCTTGAGCCCAAGGATGAAGCGATCAGTTCTGCGATGTTGCCTTCTTGCGGGGACCTTCATGTCTACCTATTTTATGTTGCAGATAATTTTTCTCTCTCTCCTCTATAAGCTAATTTAATTTCCTTAGTGTAGCATTTTACTTCATTTGATTCATGTGTATCTGTATTCTGAAGTGGAACACATGGAAGTTCACAGAGAACGTGTACAACTTAAATGAAGTTTTTAATTCCTAAAATGAAAAGAAAAGACTCATCAGGAGACCAAAGTACAATTGAATTTTGCGAATTTTAGGCTAAATTCATAACATAATAATACACATGAATTCATGAAGATACATGAGATGAGGGTCACGTAGGAATAGGATTGCAATTTGCTTATTTGGAAACAAGGAAACAAAGGCCGAGTTGACAGGGCCAAAAGTTAATTTAGTAGTGATCTCTCTAGTATAAACGACTCTTTTGGCAACGAAACAGCAGTTTTGCCCAAATTCAAAATTATCTAATAAAATCATCCTTTTAATAAATAATTTTGAAACTGGAGACGTAGTAGATGGAAAATAAATAGTTCTAGCCTTGTTTGTTGTCTGCATATATTTTGTAGTCGGTTAAAAATTATTTTTACTTTACAATGTTATATTTGCAGACTATATAATTCTTGCCGTCATGACTCAATATTTTTGCCGGCATGTTGTAGCACAGGAATGAATACACACAGGATATTAGATTTCTATTGTTTATGTCATCTTATTTAATTTTGTTTTCGAGATTTATGATCGATCATATATTATTAGATAAAGGAAATCAGATAAAAAGAGAAGAAATGGAAGGGGTGGGGTATATGTGTAGAATAGTCACGTGGATTGTCTCCACCTGCAGATGCATAAAATCTTTAACTGTTTAGATAGGGTTAGGTCAAGTTTGTTGCCAAGTCCTGCCCAAACAAAATTACATGTATATGATGAGTGACATCAATTTGGAATCTAGAGATACTATTTTTTACATTGAAATTTATTGGATACATGTTCAGAGAGAAAGAAATTATGGTCATACACGCCATTTTTGGATTTTGACTGTAACAGCAGCCGCAGGAACATGTGTTTGCTGACTCTCAAACGTGAAATTTTTCCAATAAAATATGGAAAAAAACATTATATAAGACGGCCTCACACATGAGAAGGTGTACAACTTAGCACAAATCAACACACATTCCTTTTAAAGTATTTAACCGTTCTTTTTCTTCTCATCACCTTTATTTGGTTTGACATTCTCTACATTTATATCTATACTTTATGATCTCGCAGAAACTGTAGGCTTTGAAAGCATGACGGTTGCTTTGAACGAATTTTCTAGAGATTTTGCAGCTTATTACTCTTTCTAGCTTTTTGAAGGCTTGTATGCTTTTGTCACGGGTTTACCAATAGGTACAAATCAAGTTTTTATTACTATCCACTAAAAATGTGTGTAGATTTCCAAAATTGCCCTTGTCTTTCAGAAAAACTACACCCACATGAACACCCTATGAAAATTGTCAAATAACATCTTACTTTTCTCATTTTCAATTCATCTTATCATTTTTTTTTATATATAATTGTCACATTGTGTGTTGAAAATTAATTTTAAATTATTTCTTTCTTTAGTTTAAATAATTATTTTAATTTAAATAATTAATTATAAAAATCAAAATTAATGCATTTTGCATAAAAATCAATCGCAAGCAAAAAAAAACATTTAAAAAAAATGCGCAATGCAAAAACAAATGTATTTGTGCACAAAAAATGCTTTGGGCACAAGAAATGCTTTGTGCACAAGAAAATGCACCAAGGTTCAAAATTATAAAATTGCATTGCGCATAAGAAAAATGCACCAGCAATACAAAAATGCACCAGCAATACAAAAATGTATCAACATTGTATTATCTAATTTGTGTCGATCTTTTTTTATTATTTTACACAAAAAAATGAAAAAAAAATGCATTGTGCCCAAATTCCTTTGTCCTTGTGACCAAATCACTTGACCTTTCTGCACCTTACAAAACTCATCGAGAAAACATATATATTATTAGGCGTAAATAATTCACCGCCCATAATTCCTGAGCACAACAAACAAACACTCTACATCTTTCTCCAACTCAAACGAATCAAACTCACCAAAACTCAATGAGTCACGCCCTAGAACTCATTGAGTCGGATCCGTCATCACTACACCCCTCCATCGCCATTTACAGTCATATATCGTCCATTTATCCAGCGCTCTTCTCACCATTGCAGCGGCTCTCCTCACCGCACCACCATCGCCGTCACATAAACGAAACCAGGGCCAAAACCATTTATCCCTCATGCCGGATTTTATCAGAGAGAGATAAAGAGATGTGCTCGTAGGATTTTGTTGTCTCCGTCACCATAGTCGTAGTCTCGCCGCGACGATTTTGGAGAGTGAGCAAAGGGTGTGAGGGTTTTTTATAAGAGAAGGAGGATGATGTTGGGGGTGGGTTTGGACAAGTTAGAGAGAGACCTATGAGAGATATATAAGACATGGCTATATTGGGCATTTTACATGAAATTGTTGTAGTTGGAAGCAAGTTTGCACAATGTTTGTAGTTGTTAGTATGTGCACCTTGGTCGTTTGAGTTTTAAGCAGTAACCCCTCTTCTTCACTATGTGGTATAATCTCATTCTAGCTTCTTCAAGTCTTCAATGTACATGGCAATTCAAAAATGTGGAGATTATGTGTCTTGTTGTCAGGGCTAACAAATGTCATGTGTGTATCTCATTTCCTTTCTACTGAAATTAAAACAATTCTAATCACAAGCAATCTTAATATATTTTTTACGTATCAACCGTTCAAAACATAATGCTAACATTAAAGGATGATCCTTGTATGCAAATTGCTGTTGTCAAAAATTTAATTTTTAGAATCAAACAAAAGTAAAATATTCTTCTTAGATATAAATATTTTATTGTACAGGTTGCATGTTCATTCGTGGGGTGGTCGGGAGTATTTGTCATAGTCCATGTGCTGAAGATTCTAAATTTCTATGAGCGACCTTCTATATTTTAAAAGTGAAAGCAGATATTGATCAGGACAAATATAGCGCTTTCGGTCAAATTGGGTACGACCGAATCTAAACATTTTTAAGATGGTTGAGCTGGTGTGACATCATAATTATATGATATATAATTAAATATATAAATTATCTATACTCTTCCATTTAATCCGAAATTAGGATACCTCTAATATAATAGCACATTGATGTGAATACGATGTATTAGTACATCTTACTTTTTATTAAGAAAATAAACAAACTAAACAAAATTTAATACTTCCTGTAAAAAATGTAAACTTAATACTAATATTTTAGAAAGATGTGGAAAACCAAAATATTAAACTAACCCCATATATTTAGGCCATAATTTTAGGTAGTTATTGTCATTAAATTGACTCCACACATGGCTCATTAAAAGAGAGAAATATAACTAGTAAATAAAAAAATTGAAACGCTAATTGCGTTTCACACTCAAGCACTTCCAATTTCATCTTCTTCAGCCCACTCCATACCATCTTCAACTTCTTAAACTCTGCAACTCAAATTAAAATTGGGCTCCGCAGAAAATATAGCCAAGATTCAGAGTCGACCGGCGGTTCAGCCGGGTCAACCCGTATTAATTTTTTTATTAACCACTGATCTCGACCACATTCCACACAGTGATTAATAAAAGCTAATTAATACTAGAAAATTGATTTTCAAAATATTTATGTTTATGTCGGCCTGTGAATTGTGATGGAAACAGGACAAAGGGGTAAATATAATTTGCACTAGAGTACGTACAGGAAATTTTGAAAAGAGATATGTCGGCAAAATTAACGTTGTTGGAAGGTAAGCCGGGGCCCACCTGCAGCATGAAACGATCAACGGTCAGTGGGCCTCACTTAAAGCCGAAAGCACGTGTCCCTTACGTGGCCAACTGCCATTAACGGACAACCACTCCTCGTGTTCGGCCTCGTGTTTGCAGTACTATGCTACACCGCTCTATTGTGTCATATGCCTAACCTAATTCTTCTAACCACATGCGTCTCCCTTGTTATTTCTCTATGTAACTTCAAAAACTGAAATTCTAAATAAATTCAAAAAAAAAATTAATCAAGTTTTTTTACACCAATAATTTTACATAGTTTTAAAATTTGTCTCAATTTTTTTTATTTTTTTATTTTGGTCCTAATAGTTTTGGTAACCAAACAGGTAACCATCACGTGTGTACCAAACACTCTAAAAAAATTTGAAAGTGGTTCTTTTACATGTTGCATCAGGAATACCAAACAGATAACTGCCACGTATTTAATTATTTTATTTTTTATTTTAATTTCAAAGCGTCACTTGAACTTTTTTAGGCCATCTTAATTTCGGATTTTGGGCAGGTTTAAAATCAATTTGTATATTAACAGATAAAGCAAATCCGGTCGGTTTACCTAGTCTAAACTGACAAAAAAATAAAAAAATAAACCAAAATATGTAGAAATCACTCTTCCTTCCTAAAAAAAATAAAAATAATTATATATGTGGCGTTTACCTGTTTGATGATCTGCTGCAGCAGGTTAAATGACCAATTTCAAAATTTTCAATAAATTATCGGACCAAAATCAAAAAGTCGAAAAAATCGGGACCAATTTTAAAACGAAACAAAGTTACTGAACTATAAAAAAACTTAATCTTTTTATTTATTTATTTTTATTCTTACAATTTAATTAGATTGATCAACACTGTCTCAAGAAGTCAAGATAGACTAATGGATTAATCATATTATCAATTGAGAAAAGTCTGGTTTAACTAATTGATTATACCTATACAGTAAATATATTTTTCGATTTGTACTTAAATAATTATTTTAAAACTATTAGTCCTTTGATTAGGTCACCAAGTACTTTAAAGAAGACTCCCTCAAATATAAAAGACAAAAAATTGTATACATCTATTCATGCTATGAATCATATTTTTAATTTGTGGGCATTTAAACATATCCAGGTTATGATACAAATCAAATTTAATGGGTTAAAGAAATGTGTCTGAATAAGTTAAATGAATTATATAATTCAAATTCATAGCATTGACCCACTTCATGGGACACCAACTCAATATAAATTTTGTTTGTATTCCTTTCCCAACTTTGACCCTAGAATTATTAGAATTGCTAGCTCCTTTTCGTTATGATTCATGAGTGTAACTATCTTAAACTTGAAACTTTCCAAACTAATGATTTCTCATTTAAGAATCATGGTTTGAGTTTATATATATGGCTTTGTAAATAAATAACTAAAAAATCAATGGATCAATTAATTATTTGCACTAAAACAGCATGAAGGGAATTTAGAACTTATACAGTTTTCAATTTATTCCTTGTGATATAATATATCCGTAGGCCCCAAAAGGGCGTGTTGTGCGTGGTAGATGGAAAGATAATAGTATTAGTTGTTACAGTTGATCCTTTATCTATTGCAATTGGTGACATAAACACTATGACTGATTGACTCGAATATAATCATTAATATTAATGTAAAAAAGGTGGTGATATTTGGTGTAACCAACTCTTTTGGAAAGACACATAAGATTACCAGAAACGTATAAGTTAACCGTTGGTGAACATAATCAGCTGGCTGGTATTGGGTTTCATTCGTTATGTATTAAATATTTGCATAATTGCAAAAGCGAAAAGTTAAAATGGCATGTTTGAATATTGCTTGTAGATCCGGTGATGAAAAGTCAAAATTTGGGACGAAAAACTGCATTAATGGATAACCATGTGACTCATTGCCACCTCGCGCGTGTTGGAAAGTGCCACCAAAAGAGTATGAAATACCACCAAAAATGTTTTTTTTTTAAATTAATAAACTCAAGAATTAGATTCTATAATTCTACAGATTTTAGGTCCTATCACATATATGCATTTGTTGCCTCTCTGCAATCTGCATATATTTTATATTTCTACTCCCTTTTCATTTATTAAAAGAGCAAAAGAGTATAGGATCAAAAACAAAGGACAAAAGTTAAATAAAATTTGAAAGAGGGAAAAAAACATGCAACATAAAAGTGCATATCTAAAGCAAAAAAGCAAAAAGCAAAAGCAATAAAATGAGGAAAGATGTAAGAATGAAATACTAAATAAGAAATACACTCTGAAAATATCTCCCGCCTATGTATATGTATTTATATATCATGGTAATGCAGATGAATATCATCAAGTGCGAATTGCAATGTCATATTGTTGCTTATTTACTTGGCGAACAAGAAAAAAAACCATTGATTCGAAGACTGGTGTTTTAATTTATTTTTAAAATATTCTTAAAATTATACTTGGTACTAATTTAGATGGACCACTTTCTGTAAATATGTGTCCTAATTTACATTCACTATTAAAGGAAATAAAATAATTTTTTTTACAAAACAATACCCCTTACAAACAATATTATTTACATGACATGTCATTCTACTATCCACACAAAATCTATTTTACATCATTTAATACTAATAAAAATATTTTTTTTAAGTTAAATTGACATTCATATCCCTCCACCAAAC